>JBBPBX010006201.1:29727-69321 GCA_038048925.1 Garcialebias charrua
ATATATATATATATATGTTGATGTTTCAGTTCAGTGCCTTGACATGACTCCTGCTGTCACTTGGCGATATATAAATAAACCAATTTGAATTTTTGTGTTTGTTAAGACCGACTGCTGTGGCAACCTTTTTGAAAAGCAGACAAACAGGCAACTTTATAAAAGTCATATTCATACCATGAAATCTTGGCTCATCCTCTGGTCCTACAACTGAATACAAGTCTGAGTTAACTTGAATTCCTCACAAATACTGTACTTTATTGTTGCTTTACATAGCTACAGGAAAATTGGTTAGCCATTGTCCTATGTGCAGTAGTTTCTTCAGCGGTTCTCAAAATAGTATCCTTAATATTCTCCAACAATATTTTATTGCAGTCTATACTGTCAGTGGTGTCCAGTGACTAAAAAAGCTAGGCCTTCAATTAGGATATAACAGTGTAGCAGTCTTAGCTTTTATAATCTGAACAGAAACGTCAACCTATCACTAAATTGAGAAACCAAAAGGGACAACCCATCTGAGCACAAAACCTGAAAAAGTACACTTGTTTCTGTTCCAGAACTACCCAGAAGGCCACTCACACGGTCTCTTACATTCATGCACAACATGTAATTTCAATAATTCAGAATGCAATATAATGGTAAACCACATAATTTACTGTTCCTGCTAAATTCCATCATGTAATGAAACCAGAATACAACTGTAATACTGAAAATTAACTCTTCCATCTTTTACTCCCATCAGGTTAAGAGTCTGGATGTCATCCTTGATAGCACCCTTTCCTTGTCCTCCCATGTCAATAATATCACTCGGTCAGCCTACTTTCATCTTTGAAATATTAATTGGCTCTGTCCTTCCCTCACTCCTCACTCCACTGCTGTTCTGGTCAACAGTCTGGTCAAATCTCGTTTTTTTACATGGTAAATCCGGATTTTCCCGTCGCGTGATTGTGACGTCACATGTAGACTCGGCTCGAACGCGCACATTGAATACAATGGAGGAAGATAATAATAATAATAATGAATTCCATTTATAATGCACTTTTCATTAATAAAAATCTCAAAGATACAAACGCATCCGTCGAATTTAGCAATTTAAAAGTTTAGATTTTAGCGGTTTGTCTTCAGAGAAGCCAAAGTTATTTCGAGTGATCAACCAGAAACAGCTGGTTATAATTTTTTTTCTCCTGATGCGGTTTTTTTGTAGACTTTTCACTTCAGGAAGTGAGCAGCTGGGTGATGAGTTACAGGAGCTGCAAGTTGAGAGGCAGAAGGAATTGGTAAATGGTAAATGGAGCTTATTTATATAGCGCTTTCCAGCCCCCTGTGAGGAGCCCCAAAGCGCTTTACAATACCAGCCATCCACCCATTCATTCAGACATTCATACACCGGTAGTGGTAGCCTGCCTTGCAAGGCGCCATCCAGACCTACCGGGAGCAACTCTGGGTTAAGTGTCTTGCCCAGGGACACAACGACACATGGTGGGCGGATGCGGGATTCGAACCTCCAACCTTCCGATCAGGGGTCGACTGCCATTACCACTACACCGCGGCCGCCCCACTACAACATCTAAATCGTTTCCACAGCACTGAAATGGTAATATATTATTATTTATATATTAAAGACTCTCTGACTCTGACTCTGATATTAGTTAATGTTTCTAATAATTATTCAACATTAATTTATAGTTTAAAAAATTAGTCCCTTTTAAAATATCTGTTAAATATTTTAATGTTTATTCTAACATACGTTCTGAAAAACATCATTCATATTTCCAGTTGAAATTTGCATGTTTACATGCACTAAATGTTCACTAAAAATAAAAATAAAATGTTTATATGTCAATCATCCATCCATCCATCCATCCATTTTCTTCCGCTTATCCGGGGTCGGGTCGCGGGGGTAGCAGCCTAAGTAGGGAGGCCCAGACTTCCCTCTCCCCAGCCACTTGGAGCAGCTCCTCTGGGGGAATCCCAAGGCGTTCCCAGGCCAGCCGAGAAACATAGTCCCTCCAGCGTGTCCTGGGTCTTCCTCTGGGTCTCCTCCCGGTGGGACATGCCCGGAACACCTCACCAGGGAGGCGTCCAGGAGGCATCCTAACCAGATGCCCGAGCCACCTCAACTGGCTCCTCTCGATGTGGAGAAGCAGCGGCTCTACTCCGAGTCCCTCCCGGATGACTGAGCTTCTCACCCTATCTCTAAGGGAGAGTCCAGACACCCTGCGGAGAAAACTCATTTCAGCCGCTTGTATCCGAGATCTCGTTCTTTCGGTCATAACCCAGAGCTCATGACCATAGATGAGGGTGGGAACGTAGATCGATCGGTAAATTGAGAGCTTTGCCTTTTGACTCAGCTCTCTCTTCACCACGACAGACCGGTACAGCGCCCGCTTCACTGCGGACGCTGCACCTATCCGNGAGCATTCCTCAAATTTCTCTGTCTTCTTTGTCACTTGTGCCAGCTTTTTTGAAACATGTTGCAGGCATCAAATTCCAAATGAGCTAATAATTGCAAAAAATAACAAAGTTTACCAGTTCGAACGTTAAGTATGTGGTCTTTGCAGTGTGTTCAATTGAATATAGGTTGAAAAAGATTTGCAAGTCATTGTATTCTGTTTTTATTTGCGATTTCCACAACGTGCCAACTTTTCTGGTTTTGGGCTTGTACATGGTAAATACGGATTTTCCCGTCGCGTGATTATGACGTCACATCTAGAGTCGGCTCCAACGCGCACATTGAATACAATGTAGGAAGATGCAAACGCATCCGTCCAATTTAGCCATTTAAAACTTTAGATTTTAGCGGTTTGTCTTCAGAGAAGCCAAAGTTATTTCGAGTAAACAGCAGGTTATAATTTTTTTTCTGCTGCTGCTGTTTTTTGTAGACTTTTCACTTCAGGAAGTGAGCAGCTGTGTGATGAGTTACAGGAGCTGCAAGTTGAGAGGCAGAAGGAATTCTACAACATCTAAATCGTTTCCACAGCACTGAAATGGTAATATATTAGTTAATGTTTCTAATAATTATTCAACATTAATTTATAGTTTAAAAAATTAGTCCCTTTTAAAATATCTGTTAAATATTTTAATGTTTATTCTAACATACGTTCTGAAAAACATCATTCATATTTCCAGTTGAAATTTGCATGTTTACATGCACTAAATGTTCACTAAAAATAAAAATAAAATGTTTATATGTCAATCATTAAATTTAAAAATAAATTTATATCAAATACCGTCAAAAAACATAAATTTCCATAGCTGTTTTAATAAAAATATCAGTTTGTGTTTTCAGGTTTCCAGGTCTCCAGTCCATCACAGGGACACCTGGACAGGTCTCCAGTCCATCACAGGGACACCTGGACAGGTCTCCAGTCCATCACAGGGACACCTGGACAGGTCTCCAGTCCATCACAGGGACACCTGGACAGGTCTCCAGTCCATCACAGGGACACCTGGACAGGTCTCCAGTCCATCACAGGGACACCTGGACAGGTCTCCAGTCCATCACAGGGACACCTGGACAGGTCTCCAGTCCATCACAGAGACACCTGGACAGGTCTCCAGTCAAGACATCTCAGCTGCATTTTTTTGACCAAACAGGACGGTTTAAATCAAACGGATTCATAAAGATGCATCTAAAATTGTTTTTTTTTAAATAAATGTAAATTTACAACAAAATAAAAAAATCTTGATGGATAAAAATACACAAATAAAAACTAGTTAAAAATATACAAGCATTAATTTTGGCACCATATGCAGATTCTATAAGATTTCATCAAAAACAAACCTTTAACAATTTTAATAAAAAGTGAACAAGTCAAAAGGATGCTGGTTTACTTTTTTTCCTAAACATGTCACCATAAAACATTTTTTAGTTTGTAGCCTTAAAAAAGACAACACTCAAATGAAGCATCACAAAATGTTTATTCTCATAGTTTGAATGAGCTAGTTTTCACTTTAACAGCAGGGTCGTGTTCTCCCTCTTCGTTTCTGTTGTTTTAGTTCTCCATGGGCAAGAAGAGTTGAACAAAGAGACGTGTCAGCGGATTCGGATGACGTGTAGGGAGATTTGATCACATCATCCAACACCTTAAACAGAAAAGCGGGGCTTTGTTATATATGTACCAGTAATAAAGTATTTATATGATTTAAAAAAATTGGGGTGAATATCATTTATTGTTTGAATTGACAGGTTTCCAGTCCATCACAGGGACACCTGGACAGGTATCCAGTCAAGACATCTCAGCTGCATTTTTTGGACCAAACAGGACGGATGAAATCAAACTGATTCAAACATCTAAAAGTGTTTTTGTTTAAAATAAATGTAAATTTACAACAAAATAAAAAAATATTGATGGATAAAAATACACAAATAAAAACTAGTTAAAAATTTCAGAACGTATGTTAGAATAAACATTAAAATATTTAACAGATATTTTAAAAGGGACTAATTTTTTAAACTATAAATTAATGTTGAATAATTATTAGAAACATTAACTAATATATTACCATTTCAGTGCTGTGGAAACGATTTAGATGTTGTAGAATTCCTTCTGCCTCTCAACTTGCAGCTCCTGTAACTCATCACACAGCTGCTCACTTCCTGAAGTTAAAAGTCTACAAAAAACAGCAGCAGCAGAAAAAAAATTATAACCTGCTGTTTACTCGAAATAACTTTGGCTTCTCTGAAGACAAACCGCTAAAATCTAAAGTTTTAAATGGCTAAATTGGACGGATGCGTTTGCATCTTCCTACATTGTATTCAATGTGCGCGTTGGAGCCGACTCTAGATGTGACGTCATAATCACGCGACGGGAAAATCCGTATTTACCATGTAAAAAAAACGGCGCTAATTTTAAACTATTTTGGAGAGGAATTTTCATTCATTTCACATTGTTTTAGCAAAAACGATCAGAGGTCAATCTTAATATATATATATATATGTTGTGCCATTTTATGGAAAGTTAAAAGATGATACTCTGATGCATGCTCAATAATCCAGGTAGAAAAATCCAAAAAAGCTAAGTCTGGTCCTCTGGACATTCAAAAAACAAAACAAAACAAAGCAAAAAAAATGTAGAAACGTTTCGTCTA
Organism: Garcialebias charrua; assembly: GCA_038048925.1. Classification (NCBI taxonomy): domain Eukaryota; kingdom Metazoa; phylum Chordata; class Actinopteri; order Cyprinodontiformes; family Rivulidae; genus Garcialebias; species Garcialebias charrua. The sequence continues at coordinate 34,816 of JBBPBX010006201.1, forward strand.
TGACACCTGGGTTAAAATTAAATCTCAGGAAGTCCAACATTTCACTGATCACATCAACTCTGTGGATAAATATATCAAGTTCACACGAGAAGATGTAAAAAATGGCAGGTTGGCTTTCTTGGACTGTGAGGTCTCAGTTTCTGATAGAGGAAATTTGCAAACTGAGGTGTACCGCAAACCCACCCACACAGACCAGTATTTACAGTTTGACTCCCATCACCCTCTGGAGCACAAGTTAGGAGTCATCAGGACTCTGTATCACAGAGCAGACAGCGTCCCCACTAACTCAGGAGCCAGACAGAAGGAGAAATCACACACAAAACAGGCTCTAGAGAAATGTGGATATCCTAACTGGGCCTTCCTGAAAGCAGAGAAGAAACCCAAACAGGACTCCAGCCAGCCATCAGGTGAAAAGAAGGAACCCAGACCCAGACCAGTGGTCATTCCGTATGTTGCGGGAGTTTCAGAGACATTGAGACGTTTATTTTCTAAACACAACGTCCCAGTGGCTTTTAAACCCCAAAATACATTACGACAAAGACTGGTTCATCCCAAAGATCCAGTCCCCCGGCACAAACAGAGTAATATTGTGTATGCTGTTCAGTGTCAGGAGGGCTGTGATCAGTCTTACATCGGGGAAACTAAACAGCCACTGGCCAAAAGGATGGCCCAGCACAGAAGATCAACATCATCAGGTCAGGACTCTGCGGTCTACACTCATCTCCAGGCCAGCGGTCACTCTTTCAGGGATGAAGATGTTCACATCCTTGATAGAGAGGAACGATGGTTTGAGAGAGGAGTAAAGGAGGCCATCTTTGTGAAAAGAAACCGTCCATCATTAAACAGGGGTGGAGGCCTCCGGGTTCAACTGTCTCCCTCTTACAATGCTGTTATTGCTAGTATCACTCAGCCCTCTGTGAATTAGGGGTGGGCGTATCGATTCTAGTATCGATACTATCGATACCAAGGTGGTACTTGGTATCGAATCGATACTAGCGCTGTGGAATCGATGCTTTGTTGTCGCGCTTTTTTTTGTTTTTGTTTATCACTTATCACTGTTTTTGTGATTTTGACAGTGTTATGTTTTTGTAACATTGCTGCTTTTTTGTTATTTTGCACTGGTGACTTTTATTTAAACAACTGTGTGTTGTAAAAGAGGTGATGGGCAAATATTTTGTTACTCACACTGTTCAATTTTGTGCGGCTCAACAGCGCCCCCAAGTATCGGAATCGGTATCGAAGTATGCGATTCTAGCACAGTATTTACTTGGTATCGGATCGATTCCAAAATTCTCCGTTTCGCCCACCCCTACTGTGAATAGCAAACAACCATCAGGGTGCTAATGATCCATTGTTAGGCTGATGGCCCTCCTTAATCATGTGAGCAGCTGGTTTCAGGCTGTCATCAGCCAACTGGTTGTGTAACACTGTGAGAGGGTGCTATTTATAAGACTGAGCTGAATACAGCAACTCAGACTGAGGAAGTCTTTCGGACGAAAGACGAAACGTTTCTACATTTTTTTTGCTTTGTTTTGTTTTATTTTTTGAATGTCCAGAGGACCAGACTTAGCTTTTTTAGATTAAAAGATGATGTCAGGGGAGCTTTAAGAACATTTAAACAAAAGATGAGATAAAATCAGGAATCAGGTGAGGGGCTGGACTAAGGTTTGGTGTGGGTTGTGGCTGCGGTTTGTGACGTCACAAGTGAGAACAAAGTGTTTCTATCACAGACAAATCAATCTACTTAAGAGTAAATAAACCACTGGGTGCATTTCTTTGGCCTTAGGACTGTTTTTTTAGTTGAGTAAAAAACCCATTAAAAAGTGAATTTTGAATCTGTGGTCCCCTTTAACTTTTTTTTTTTTTAACCTCTTTGCGTTTTATTTCCAGTCTGGGACAGTTGGCAGTTGACTTCTTCCTCTTCAGGGAAATCCACCACATCACCTCCAGTAGAAGTGTGTGACTGAACTCTGAACTTTTCCAGGGACACCCTGATGCATGCTCAATAATCCAGGTAGAAAAATCTAAAAAAGCTAAAGGCTGAGTTATACTCGCGCTTTGGTCCGTTGGCTGGAGCGTAAACGCTGCGCGCGCAATGAGCTGTGCGGCTTCATGCGTTTACAGTGTAGCCGCCGTGTTTATGGTTGACGCACGGCGGCGCATGGCAAAGTGCTGTTCTTTTACGGACCAGCAGGTGGCAGTACCCTCTAAAACCTGTGTATATGTTGCAAGAAAGGGTGTAGAAGAAGAAATCTACCGTAGAAGAAGAACTGTTTGAAATCACACAACAACAAAAAAATGGCTTTCCGCTCACGTGCTGAACTGTTGTCTTTAGAGGAGTAAATCATAATAGAACAACAGTTATTGTGTCTTGCGATCACTTGACTTTTGGCAAAAAAAGAAAAGAAAAGTCCAGATCAGGAATGAAGAAGGGTAATTTAATACATTTGTATCACATACAAAACATTCCTCCATGCGTTACGACGCAGTCTCCACAAGGGACAGCTCCACAGCGGCGCAGACAGCTGCCGGCTCTGGTGTGAAGAGCGTGAAGGCTGTCGGGTGAGGTCCCCACCCGAATTCAGTAGCGCCCACGGCGCGCGAACTAGCCTTGCGGAGTTTCAAAAAAATCAGAGGTGCGCGACACGCACCAAAACGACGCGCGGGGCCTACACGCAGGGGTGGGGACGGTGATATTGCGTCACTTTTGGCGCGTGCACCCTCGCGCGCTGCGCGACGCGTCGAGTATAAATCTAGCTTAAGTCTGGTCTTCTTCCAGGGACCTGCCCCACCTGGAGGAGCAGGTCCAAGAAGAGGTTGTGAGTAATGAGGACAAATACAGCCACACTGCTGCTACTGTTATTGAGATGGTTTTCTCCACCACTGGAGATATTCACTGCAACTAGATCTGTGCTTTTGACAGAATATGTGGACGTCTGTCTTTTTTGACAAAAACTTAAAACTTGATTAGTTAGATTATAAACAGTCTGTTGCTGATTATTGTTCTGCTTTTGACTGTTATTGTATTTAAGATTTTTATTATTGTTAGTATAGTTTATTTATTGTAAAGAATGCCGTTTATTTTAAATATCATCCAAATGGGTCACTTTTATTTATTTTTATACAAACAAATTATTTACTTGGCATATTTTCAAAATAAATGTTTTGTAAGTCTTTATTTTAATTTTATTTTTTTGTACCGAAAAACATAAACCCCGAACCGAACCCTCCTTGTAATTGAACCGAACCGAAATGTGATTTTAGCGTACCGTTACACCCCTAATATGAACTGAGTGATTTTATCTGAACTCTGCAGTGCCTCTGCGTGCTGTTCTATGGCTGCTCATCGCCCTTGAGTCCCCCCACCCCCCACCTAATGTCGGAGTCATTATGTGCGAGATTTTTTTTCATTACCACATTTTTGACCTTTAAAACAGAGGTCAAAAATGTGTTAGGAATTTTTTTTTGTCTCCAAACCCTATGTGTCATTTTTCACCACTTTTATTGTCTGTCCAACAGATCTCACTTGTAAATGAGTCTTCGAGGCTCAATGTGACTTAACTGTTTAAATTAACGTTGAATGGAAAAAAAATCTGAACTCTGCAGTGACTCTGTTGTCTCTGGACATGCTCACCGTCCTTGCATCGTCTCTCTCCACCCCCACCCCCTTGTTTGTGTCCAGAGAAAGAAGACATGTTCATGTTTCTGAATAACAACGGTTCAGTGAAAAGGTCCTCAGTGTGTAGCAGTGAGCATTAGACACTGATGTGTTACTGGTTTGCAACTGGTCTTTTTTTTTTTTTACACTTTATTTATCCAGGTAGTCTCACTGAGCCAAGAGAACTCATTTTCAAGAGAGACCTGTTTAGGGAGCAGATGGGGTTAAGGGCCTTGCTCAGGGACCCAGAGTGGGGCGAATGAGGGTCGAGGCAGGTGTTGGTGTTTCACCTTTTTCCACCCACATTTATATGTTGTCGTACCGGAGCTCGAACTGGCGATCTTCCAATCACAGGCCCACCGTCTCTAACCACTGCACCAACACTCCATCAACTGAACTGGAAGTTGTTAATTTTTATGTAAGAAAACTGCTTGGAATGGAAAAATACCAAAGCTAAAAATAAAACTCAAGATTTGTATATATTCATCATTGTATGGGAACATACAATGATAACACATTATTATTATTATACATTATTATTATATTCTTCTATCGCTTCAATTTTGCCACATTCAATATGGCGGCGACACCGACGTACGATTGAGCGCTCGTTAATTCTGGCTAACACCAGCTACCAACATTAGATGCTAACACCAGCTGCTAACTAATAGAATTAAAGAATTTGTATTTAAAATTTTACACAGATATTATCCAGTCAAAGACTGCATTTGCCATTTCTTCCCAAATGTCAGCAAAAGCTGCTCTTTTTGCCAGTGTGAAGGTGAAAGTATTGAACATCTATTTGTAGATTGTTTTCATATTACAATATTCTGGTCTGAAATACAAAAACTGCTTGCTGAAAAAATTAAAAAGGAACAATGTGTTTTCAAAAATGCAAATATTGCTCATCTTTAATAATTCATTCTTTTCTTCAGACGAACTATTTATAATAAATCTAATTATTATTTTGGCAAAATATTACATACACAAAATGAAATGGAATGAAAAAATACCCTCTTTTAATAAATTTAAAGAAACTGACATAAAAAAAATATTGCCTCTATTGAAAAGCTTAACTTTAATAATAAGAAACTTCTAAGAACAAAAACTCTTTTTCAGAAATTTTATTTTACCCCCATAAGCTTTTAATGGTTTATTGTTTCAGACCCTCTGCTATTTGTACTTGAATTTATTTTTGGTATACAGTATTTGCTGAGATAGTTGCATTTACTGTAGAGAGACATTTTCAAGAGAGACACGAATAGCCGGAAACAAATTCCTTGTGTGTGTCAACATACTTGGCCAATAAACCTGATTCCGATTTATATTTACCGGTAGTTATTTACCGGTTACTGTCATATTGTTAAGTTTGCAGATGATACAGCTGTGGTGGGATGCATCACAGATAATGATGAATCCAGCTACAGACAGGAGGTGGAACATCTGGAGAGTTGGTGCAAAGAGAATAACCTTCACATGAATGTGAAGAAGACGAAGGAGATGATTGTGGACTTCAGAAGGAACAAACACACCCACACCCCACTGTATATAGGTGGATCTGCGGTGGAGGTGGTCTCCAGCTACAAATACCTGGGTGTACACATGAATGATAACCTCAGCTGGAGCAACAACACCACCAGCCTGATCAAGAAAGGTCATCAGAGACTCTACTTCCTCAGACGGCTGAGACGAGCTGGTCTGAGAAGCTCAGTCCTCACCTCGTTCTACAGGTGTGCAGTGGAGAGCGTCCTGTGCTCCAGCATCAACGTGTGGCATGGAGGCTGCACAGTTGCAGAGAGGAAAGCTCTACAGAGAGTGGTGAAGGCTGCACAGAAGATGTTGGAGTCAGTCTCCCCACCATCACAGACATTTACACCTCCAGATGCAGAAAAAGAGCCACCTGCATCATGAAAGACCTCACTCACCCAGCACACTCACTCTTTGCACCACTCCCCTCGGGACGGAGGTTGAGGAGCATCAAATGTAGAACCACTAGACTGAGGAACAGCTTCTACCCTGAGGCTGTCAGACTCATGAATAAATAAATAATAAGAATAAACACTGCAAAATGTCACATCATGCTGATGCTGATCTGTTTCTTGTTGCTGCGTTCATCTGTGACCATCTGCTCATGTTCGTGCTGCTGTTTATAATGATGTTTTTCTACTACATTAGGGCTTAGTGTATTACTAGCTGATGTCTCTCTTAGTTAATCCTAGATGTTATTATTGTTTTTCTCTTGCATTTGTTGTTGGATGTAACTGGGACCCTGTGTACATAATCTCGTTTTCAACACATGTACTACATGCGGTGCAAATGACAATAAATTCTCTCTGACTCTGACTCTAGTTAAAAAATGTGAGCTCTAGTTTGTGGATCTGTAATACTTATGTATCTTTTTTGTGTGTTTTGATGCTTTTGGTTTGGAAGATCTTTGTAATGTTGTATGGTTGAAATAAAGTTTATAAAAATAAAAAAACACCAGATGCCAACTCTGGATTTTTTTTATTTATTTTTTTTATTCTGGATGTAGATGCTAACACTGGATGCTAACAGTAGATGCTAACACTGGATGCTAACAGTAGATGCTAACACTGGATGCTAACAGTAGATGCTAACACTGGATGCTAACAGTAGATGCTAACACTGGATGCTAACAGTAGATGCTAACACTGGATGCTAACAGCAGCAGCAGATTCTTACCGACCGGTTTGTGTCCAATCATGGCGTGAAACAGACAGACCTCCACCTCGTGGCTCCAGACCACCGAGTCCTCCCCGGGAACCAGGCCGGAGTCCGGGGGCTTCTCCTCGCTCTGACTCAGGGTCACATCTGCTTCCCCCATCTTTTTGTCCCCGTTTTGAGTCAAAACAAACTCAAAACAAACCAAAGCCTCTCGCGTGCACCGGAACTGTGGAAACACGTCCGGGTAGCGCTTTTCAAAATAAAAGTTAATAGTTTTCCGAAATACCCTGATGCTCAATAATCCAGGTAGAAAAATGTAAAAAAGCTAAGTCTGGTCCTCTGGACATTCAAAAAACAAAACAAAACACGGATTTGTTTCTTTTGTTTTTTGAATGTCCAGAGGACCAGACTTGGCTTTTTTACATTTTCTGAAATGTTTGGTTGAATAAAATTAACTCTCGATTATAAAAGACGGACATATAAAATATATTTTTATACATTATCCCACCAGACTGAAATATATGAATCCACCACAAGGTTTGGTGAAATGCCTCTCAGCTGGACCTCAGTCCATCTGTAACATGAAGGTTCTGACAGTTTCAGCTGATATCAGACCACTTCCTGACAGAATAACTTGGTTTCCTGAAACGGACTGATTTTTGTAAACTTTCAGAGGGTTAGCTAAAATTAGTCTGCTTTGTCCAATCAGGAACTGGTTCTGAGCCGAGGTGAAATTGAAGAAACTCACTTATTCCATCTTGTTCAAGACCTCAGCATGATTGCACCACCACCGTGCTTGACAGCTCAGTTGGTACAGAGACTTCCTGTCATGTGATGAGTGCATGTAACTTGTCCAGTTCTACAGAACTGTCAACGAAGAGGTCAAACAGTGGAGTCAGAGTCGTGCTTCTTTAAACGGTGATCCAAACACCAAAAGGTTTATTGCAAATAAAACAGATACAGTCGAGGCAGCGAAATGACCGTGTTCACAAAAACAACCAGAAGAAGAAAACAAAATGTTTGATGAACAGATTTAAAATAAAAAGATACTGAACTTCACAGAGCGACACTCCTTCAGTTTACATCAAAATACAAAAACTGTGAATCCTTTCCTGAACCCAACAACATAACCAGTCCAAATCATTTACACTACAGGTTGTTTTCACAGAACATGGGATCGTTGCATTGTGGGAGCTGTAGTTTCCAGGAGCAGCTATGAATGAAGGGATGATCTGCTGCTTCAGTTTCAACGTTGCAGCAGTTCTTTAACAAAACGTCATCTTCAGTTCTGCACTGAAACAATTCAAAGTGTGTGAAATAAAACCTGACCTTTAAAAGAAAACGTCACAATCTTCAGTCTTTGTAATCATTTGTTTTATGAAAAACGTAAAATATTCTTTAAGGGCGTAAATCAAGTCAAAACTTTCCGTTTCAGCGCGCAGATTTAAAAATCCCTTTAAACGTTCAGTCTCAGCTGATTGGATGAGGATTGTTTGGCTCCTCCCTCACAGGCTGTTCACTGTCTCCTCCCCCTTTTGCTTGCTCCTCCCCTCCCCTCACTAGCAAACGTCAGACCAGAAAGCTAGCAGCTGAAGAAAACTGATTTTAGCGCGTTTAGAAACCGAGAAAAGTAAACCTGTTGTTGTTCAAGTCCAACATGAACAGTAATCACTTGAAAAACATTATTTCCTGTAGTTTTATTATTTTTCAGGCTTCATTCATGAAACATTTAAATTGATGGACTTTAGCAGAAATGAACTGAGTCAATCGTTTCTGTCCTTTAAATGAAAACTGTTTTGTTGACTCCCGGTGCGTCTCGCTCTTCTGCATCAGATCGACGAGGCAGAACTCAGAATTCAACAGGAAGTGGCAGCTCCGATGCTTCAGGTTTTAATTCTAAACGTGTCCAAAAAGGTCAGAAAACTTTCAATTTAAATGAAGTCCAGATGTAAAAACTAAAAATAATAAAACCAAAATGTAAACAAACAAACTGAGTCAGATGTTTATCCTTCTTAAAACTCTGGGCTTGTTGAGGAAAAAAAAAGCGAGCCGACAGAAAATGGATGAACAAAGCAGAAGGACACACCTGGACTATCTGAACAATGTCTCTAGGGACAACGAGACATCTGGACGAGGTTAAAGACACCAGGAGACACACCTGGATGATGTGGTTCTGAAGGTGGGCTCAGGATCTGGGCGGGTCTTGTTTGAGCTCAAACCCAGAACCACTTCCTGGTTTCTGTGAGCTGACGAGCTGCAAACACACAAAAACACTGCACCGCCTTTAGCCCCGCCCCCTGCAGCAGCTCGATGTTTCTGCGCGAGTGCACCTATGATGAAGAGAAGGAGGAGTCACGAACACATGCTGCCACCAGCAGTCTGACAGAAGCCACAACCATGGAGACCGCCTGTCATTCCCATGGTTACCAGAGACAAACACGTTGGCAACATAAACCCCGCCCCTCAGTTCCCTTGGCAACAAACAGGAAGCTGGAGAGATGTGGGGGGAGGGGCTTCAGAGAGATGTGGGGGAGGGGTCGCAGCAATGAATGTTATTGGTCCTTTTTCTCAGATTCTGATGAGTCCTCTTTAGGCTCCGCCTCCTCAGAAGACTCTTCGTACCTGCAGATGAAGAAGAGATTTTGAGAGTCTGAATCAAAAGATCTTATTAAAGTTAAAACATTTAATACAACTGATTGTAGTAATTATCGGCTCAAACTGATCAATACTGACTGAGCTGAATTATAAAGACCGGACTAATTTCCTGGAACTGATCTGAGGTCAGGTGAGCGCGTTTTGGGTGGAGTCAGGGCGGAGTCAGAGTTTACACCTTGGACCAGTGATGGCGGTCTACGTGATCCGTTTTTATCCAGGTTGTAAAACTGAAACCAGTTTCACTGCGAAGGTACTCGTTAGTGCCACATCACCATGACAACACAAACTCCTCCCCCTGATATCATTGGCGCAGTTTAATAAACAAAAACACAGAGACGTGTAAATTTGTTGTCCCCATAGCTCCTGAGTAAAAGGCTCAGGAGCTGTCAATCAGTCAGGAACATTTTATTTGTTGCTTAAATATTTTCAGCTGTTTGAAACTGTTTGATGATGTTAGGCTCCGCCTCTCAAAATATCTAATTAAACACCTAACCCATTTAAAACCAATAATTAATGAGGAGTCTGAAAGCATGGAGGCTGCTCTTCTTTACCTGTCCAGATGAGACAGGGAGGGGTCAGTAAGGGCAGGGGGTGGGGTTTCTACAAGGAGGTGGGATGTAAGCGGCGGTGACGAGTGGAGGAGCCGGTTGCCATGGCGTCCATGGACATGGCCAAGCTGGCAGGAGAGCCGCTCACTGAAGGGAAGGAAGTGATCCGAGGAGTCGCAGGAAGTACTTCCTCTGACGACTCGAAGCTTCGAGCGGAGAGGCGGGAGCAGAGAGAGAAGATGGAACGAAGAGGAGAGGATGAAGAAAAGAAAGAGGCGGAGCATAAGTTTCTGAACTTAAACTATAAAGTTTAGTGACTAAAGACGTCGAGACAAATGGAGGAGAGAAAAAAGAAAAGATGGAGGAGAAGACGTGAAATGACCTGTCAATCAAACATCTAAACGTTTAGTCTGGACCTGTCAATCAAACTCCCATACAGCTCCGGGGTGAAGTCAAACAGATCATCAGAACAGGACAGACCCGAGTCAACTCGAGGGACAAACGACGGACAGACCCGAGTCAACTCGAGGGACAAACGACGGACAGACCCGAGTCAACTCGAGGGACAAACGACGGACAGACCCGAGTCAACTCCAGGGACAAACGACGGACAGACCCGAGTCAACTCCAGGGACAAACGACGGACAGACCCGAGTCAACTCCAGGGACAAACGACGGACAGACCCGAGTCAACTCGAGGGACAAACGACGGACAGACCCGAGTCAACTCGAGGGACAAACGACGGACAGACCCGAGTCAACTCGAGGGACAAACGACGGACAGACCCGAGTCAACTCGAGGGACAAACGACGGACAGACCCGAGTCAACTCGAGGGACAAACGACGGACAGACCCGAGTCAACTCGAGGGACAAACGACGGACAGACCCGAGTCAACTCGAGGGACAAACGACGGACAGACCCGAGTCAACTCGAGGGACAAACGACGGACAGACCCGAGTCAACTCGAGGGACAAACGACGGACAGACCCGAGTCAACTCGAGGGACAAACGACGGACAGACCCGAGTCAACTCGAGGGACAAACGACGGACAGACCCGAGTCAACTCGAGGGACAAACGACGGACAGACCCGAGTCAACTCGAGGGACAAACGACGGACAGACCCGAGTCAACTCCAGGGACAAACGACGGACAGACCCGAGTCAACTCGAGGGACAAACGACGGACAGACCCGAGTCAACTCGAGGGACAAACGACGGACAGACCCGAGTCAACTCGAGGGACAAACGACGGACAGACCCGAGTCAACTCGAGGGACAAACGACGGACAGACCCGAGTCAACTCGAGGGACAAACGACGGACAGACCCGAGTCAACTCGAGGGACAAACGATGGACAGACCCGAGTCTACTCAAAAGACAAACGACGGACAGACCCGAGTCAACTCGAGGGACAAACGACGGACAGACCCGAGTCAACTCGAGGGACAAACGACGGACAGACCCGAGTCAACTCGAGGGACAAACGACGGACAGACCCGAGTCAACTCGAGGGACAAACGACGGACAGACCCGAGTCAACTCGAGGGACAAACGACGGACAGACCCGAGTCAACTCGAGGGACAAACGACGGACAGACCCGAGTCAACTCCAGGGACAAACGACGGACAGACCCGAGTCAACTCGAGGGACAAACGACGGACAGACCCGAGTCAACTCGAGGGACAAACGACGGACAGACCCGAGTCAACTCGAGGGACAAACGACGGACAGACCCGAGTCAACTCGAGGGACAAACGACGGACAGACCCGAGTCAACTCGAGGGACAAACGATGGACAGACCTGAGTCAACTCGAGGGACAAACGATGGACAGACAGACTCCGCCTCCTCTTCTTCCTCAAACTGACATTAGAGGACGTTCACAAAGAGCAGCCATGTTGGTTTGGATCAGAGCGTGGAGTCATTTTGGTTTATTTGGACTTGATGTAGGAAAAGCATAGCAAGAACCAAAGTCCACGGCACCAACAATGACCCAAAAGGCCCAAAAGGCCCGTAGAACTGAGAGGACGCTTTAGTCCAATCCACAGGATCCAAAAGTTCACTTCTGGAGGCAATCTGACTCAAGATGGCCGCCAGAGCTCAACGCACCTCCTAAACTTCTTCATTGATATTTGAGCAGATGTAAGAAGATCTGAACCTGAAGTAACCAGAACCACGTCTGAACCGGATCAGAACCGGAGCTGAAGTAACCAGAACCACGTCTGAACCGGATCAGAACCGGAGCTGAAGTAACCAGAACCACGTCTGAACCGGATCAGAACCGGAGCTGAAGTAACCAGAACCACGTCTGAACCGGATCAGACCCGGAGCTGAAGTAACCAGAACCACGTCTGAACCGGATCAGAACCGGAGCTGAAGTAACCAGAACCACGTCTGAACCGGATCAGACCCGGAGCTGAAGTAACCAGAACCACGTCTGAACCGGATCAGAACCGGAGCTGAAGTAACCAGAACCACGTCTGAACCGGATCAGAACCGGAGCTGAAGTAACCAGAACCACGTCTGAACCGGATCAGACCCGGAGCTGAAGTAACCAGAACCACGTCTGAACCGGATCAGAACCGGAGCTGAAGTAACCAGAACCACGTCTGAACCGGATCAGAACCGGACCTGAAGTTCCTTCCTGGGTTTGCTCGTTCGTCAGACGTGTCGTGCGCAGGTGAAGCGGTCGCCGTGGTGACTCACCTGAACATCTCTGGGAGTTCTCCTTTGATGAGGGCGACGACGACGGGGAAACCGATGCAGGCGGGGACAAGGTAGAGCAGAGCGGGCTGTGGACAGACGGACAGACACCGTGAGGGACAGAACAGGAAGACAGCACAGTTTGTCTTCTGACCTTTGACCCCGGAGCTCCTACCTGGGCATGCTTGAAGGTGTGCATGACAAAGATGGTGAGGCCCAGTCCGAAGATGTAGGCCAAGAAGCTGGAGTAGAAGTACGTCCTGCTGTTCTTCTTCAGGCTGAGGACAGAAACAGAAAAGACGCCTCAGCAAGAGGAGGAGGAGCAAGAGGAAGAGGAGGAGCAAGAGGAGGAGTTACCTGACATCGAAGCGCAGCAGCAGGGCGATGAAGATCCCGGGGATGACTATGTCCCCCAGTCCCAGCATGGCAAAGTTGCTGGCTTCCAGTCCTCTTTCCAGTAAGTCCTGAGGAAAGACCACTGAGACAGAGACAGACGTGGATCAGGACGGAGGGAGGACAAGAGACCACCCAGGAGACACAGAGACAGGGACTCACGTTTGATTGGAGCCTCAAAGGACTTGGCCACCGTTACCATGACGTTGGTCCCAAACACCTGGAGACAAGGGACAGGCGAGGACAGGTCAGAGGGACAAAGAGGACTCTTTCATTTTTACATTATCCTTTCATTTTTACATTATCGTTAAAATCTGTTCAAAAATAAATAATTTCAAAAGGAAAATTTAAATTAATTTAAAGTTCTGTCTCAAAACTTTTTGCAGAACCAAAAATAAATAAATAAATAAAAACATGAAAAATGTTTTAAATGTTATATTATGGTCGTGCTTTTCTTGTGAGAATACAGTGAAAAACTTTTAGTTTGAAACTACAAACAGCTAGAGTTTAAGTTGTAGGGAACAATGTCTGATGTGATGAAGAAGGCGGGGCCTCACCCAGAACACGTCGTAGACGAACAGCCCCCCCAGCAGGATGCAGCCGGTGCTCACATTGTTCAGGTGCAGCAGCTCCACGCCGTTCAGGGAGAACGCCAGGCCGAACAGATTGTTGGCGATCCAGTGCTGTGATGTCACAAACGACACGCGTCATTGGCTGATGGGACGGTCGCCACGGCAACCGGTTCCGACCAATCTTACCTTTTTGAGCAGGTACCAGACCCCGACCGCGGTGCTGATCAGCAAACTCACCAGAGTCTTCGTGTCGAACTCATAATTCACGACTTCTGAAGAGAAACAACCCACAGGTACAGGAGATATTTTACTAACAGACAGATGCGCTTCACAATAATTCAGGGGGTGCACCTAGGCGTTGCGCGTTCAGGTGCATTTAGGCGGTGCGTTCAGGTGCATTTAGGCGGTGCGTTCAGGTGCATTTAGGCGTTGCGCGTTCAGGTGCACCTAGGCGTTGCGCGTTCAGGTGCACCTAGGCGTTGCGCGTTCAGGTGCACCTAAGCGTTGCGCGTTCAGGTGCACCTAAGCGTTGCGCGTTCAGGTGCACCTAGGCGTTGCGCGTTCAGGTGCACCTAGGCGTTGCGCGTTCAGGTGCACCTAGGCGTTGCGCGTTCAGGTGCACCTAGGCGTTGCGCGTTCAGGTGCACCTAGGCGTTGCGCGTTCAGGTGCACCTAGGCGTTGCGCGTTCAGGTGCACCTAGGCGTTGCGCGTTCAGGTGCACCTAGGCGTTGCGCGTTCAGGTGCATTTAGGCGTTGTTCAGGTGCATTTAGGCGTTGTGTTCAGGTGCATTTAGGCGTTGTGTTCAGGTGCATTTAGGCGTTGTGTTCAGGTGCATTTAGGCGTTGTGTTCAGGTGCATTTAGGCGTTGTGTTCAGGTGCATTTAGGCGTTGTGTTCAGGTGCATTTAGGCGTTGTGTTCAGGTGCATTTAGGCATTGTGTTCAGGTGCATTTAGGCATTGTGTTCAGGTGCATTTAGGCGTTGTGTTCAGGTGCATTTAGGCATTGTGTTCAGGTGCATTTAGGCATTGTGTTCAGGTGCATTTAGGCATTGTGTTCAGGTGCATTTAGGCATTGTGTTCAGGTGCATTTAGGCATTGTGTTCAGGTGCATTTAGGCGTTGTGTTCAGGTGCATTTAGGCATTGTGTTCAGGTGCATTTAGGCATTGTGTTCAGGTGCATTTAGGCATTGTGTTCAGGTGCATTTAGGCATTGTGTTCAGGTGCATTTAGGCGTTGTGTTCAGGTGCATTTAGGCGTTGTGTTCAGGTGCATTTAGGCATTGTGTTCAGGTGCATTTAGGCGTTGTGTTCAGGTGCATTTAGGCGTTGTGTTCAGGTGCATTTAGGCGTTGTGTTCAGGTGCATTTAGGCATTGTGTTCAGGTGCATTTAGGCATTGTGTTCAGGTGCATTTAGGCATTGTGTTCAGGTGCATTTAGGCATTGTGTTCAGGTGCATTTAGGCATTGTGTTCAGGTGCATTTAGGCGTTGTGTTCAGGTGCATTTAGGCGTTGTGTTCAGGTGCATTTAGGCGTTGTGTTCAGGTGCATTTAGGCATTGTGTTCAGGTGCATTTAGGCGTTGTGTTCAGGTGCATTTAGGCGTTGTGTTCAGGTGCATTTAGGCATTGTGTTCAGGTGCATTTAGGCATTGTGTTCAGGTGCATTTAGGCATTGTGTTCAGGTGCATTTAGGCATTGTGTTCAGGTGCATTTAGGCATTGTGTTCAGGTGCATTTAGGCGTTGTGTTCAGGTGCATTTAGGCATTGTGTTCAGGTGCATTTAGGCGTTGTGTTCAGGTGCATTTAGGCGTTGTGTTCAGGTGCATTTAGGCGTTGTGTTCAGGTGCATTTAGGCGTTGTGTTCAGGTGCATTTAGGCGTTGTGTTCAGGTGCATTTAGGCGTTGTGTTCAGGTGCATTTAGGCGTTGTGTTCAGGTGCATTTAGGCGTTGTGTTCAGGTGCATTTAGGCATTGTGTTCAGGTGCATTTAGGCGTTGTGTTCAGGTGCATTTAGGCGTTGTGTTCAGGTGCATTTAGGCGTTGTGTTCAGGTGCATTTAGGCGTTGTGTTCAGGTGCATTTAGGCGTTGTGTTCAGGTGCATTTAGGCGTTGTGTTCAGGTGCATTTAGGTGTTGTGTTCAGGTGCATTTAGGTGTTGTGTTCAGGTGTATTTAGGCATTATGTTCAGGTGTATTTAGGCATTATGTTCAGGTGTATTTAGGCATTATGTTCAGGTGTATTTAGGCATTATGTTCAGGTGTATTTAGGCATTATGTTCAGGTGTATTTAGGCATTGTGTTCAGGTGCATTTAGGTGTTGTGTTCAGGTGCATTTAGGTGTTGTGTTCAGGTGTATTTAGGAATAATGTTCAGGTGTATTTAGGCGTTGTGTTCAGGTGCATTTAGGTGTTGTGTTCAGGTGCATTTAGGTGTTGTGTTCAGGTGCATTTAGGTGTTGTGTTCAGGTGCATTTAGGTGTTGTGTTCAGGTGCATTTAGGTGTTGTGTTCAGGTGCATTTAGGTGTTGTGTTCAGGTGCATTTAGGTGTTGTGTTCAGGTGTATTTAGGCGTTGTGTTCAGGTGCATTTAGGTGTTGTGTTCAGGTGCATTTAGGTGTTGTGTTCAGGTGCATTTAGGTGTTGTGTTCAGGTGCATTTAGGCGTTGTGTTCAGGTGCATTTAGGTGTTGTGTTCAGGTGCATTTAGGTGTTGTGTTCAGGTGTAGTTAGGCGTTGTGTTCAGGTGTAGTTAGGCGTTGTGTTCAGGTGCATTTAGGTGTTGTGTTCAGGTGTAGTTAGGCGTTGTGTTCAGGTGCATTTAGGTGTTGTGTTCAGGTGCATTTAGGTGTTGTGTTCAGGTGCATTTAGGTGTTGTGTTCAGGTGTAGTTAGGCGTTGTGTTCAGGTGCATTTAGGTGTTGTGTTCAGGTGTAGTTAGGTGTTGTGTTCAGGTGTATTTAGGTGTTGTGTTCAGGTGCATTTAGGTGTTGTGTTCAGGTGCATTTAGGTGTTGTGTTCAGGTGTAGTTAGGCGTTGTGTTCAGGTGCATTTAGGTGTTGTGTTCAGGTGCATTTAGGTGTTGTGTTCAGGTGTAGTTAGGCGTTGTGTTCAGGTGCATTTAGGTGTTGTGTTCAGGTGCATTTAGGTGTTGTGTTCAGGTGTAGTTAGGCGTTGTGTTCAGGTGCATTTAGGTGTTGTGTTCAGGTGCATTTAGGTGTTGTGTTCAGGTGTAGTTAGGCGTTGTGTTCAGGTGCATTTAGGTGTTGTGTTCAGGTGTAGTTAGGTGTTGTGTTCAGGTGTATTTAGGTGTTGTGTTCAGGTGCATTTAGGTGTTGTGTTCAGGTGTAGTTAGGTGTTGTGTTCAGGTGTAGTTAGGCGTTGTGTTCAGGTGCATTTAGGTGTTGTGTTCAGGTGCATTTAGGTGTTGTGTTCAGGTGTAGTTAGGCGTTGTGTTCAGGTGCATTTAGGTGTTGTGTTCAGGTGCAGCAACCTTGTCTGGACTCCCCGGTGCCCTGCGTGAACAGCAGCTGGAACTGTCTGTTGGGGAACGACGCTGGAAACATCCTGGACATCAGAGGACTGACAGACAGAGAGACAGACAGACAGACAGACAGACAGGACAGAGAGACAGACAGACAGACAGGACAGGACAGAGAGACAGACAGGTCAGACTCTGGTTCTGGTGGTTCTGGGTCAGAACCTGTGACTGGTCTTACGTCAGGGTGTGGGACAGCGCCAGGACTCCCAGCACGAAGAAGTAAAGGGACAGCAGCATGTTGATGTACTCCTGGGAGAACACCTGCAGGACACAACACATGTGGTACACGTGGTGGAACAAAGTGATGAACACAGCAAACGGTCAGAACCAGAACTCTGCAGCTGGACCACAGAGACTCACCTTGAAGAACAGGTAGAGTCCAAACAGCGTGCAACTGGCGATGATGGGGAAGCGCGCGGCGTCCCGGCTCGTGATGGTCTCTGGAGCGTCCGACGGGTTCTGACAGGAAACACAATCACATGGAACTTCAAAATAAAAGACAACAAAATCAGAATGAGAACCGAGTCGTCACAATAAGAACGACAAAAATTAATAGACAAAATAATTCAATAAATTAATATGACAAAAAGAATAATAAGTATTTTTAAAGACAAATTAAACTAAATTAATAAATCAAACAAATTCTACCAAACTAAAACAAATGGATGAATGAAGAAAAAAAACTAAATAAATGAACAAACCAAGTATTTAAAATAAATAAGAAAAAAAGATATTTCTCCTCCAGAAGCTAAAACTCTTCAATAAATGATCAATACTTTTAATTATTGAATATTTTTGTTGTTCGAGCCTGAAATGGTTAAAAACATCTGGTTTCTGCCAGATGCTGCTCTGGAATCAGTTTTCTCTGGACTTCCTGTCAGCCGGGCAGACCCGAGAGGACCGGGTCCTAAAAGCTGCTTCTTCTTCTTCAGCTCGGACCTGCTGCAGCTTCGTCTGGACAAGCATCAGCCGCAGCTTCGTCTGGACAAACATCAGCCGCAGCTTCGTCTGGACAAACATCAGCCGCAGCTTCGTCTGGACAAGCATCAGCCGCAGCTTCGTCTGGACAAACATCAGCCGCAGCTTCGTCTGGACAAACATCAGCCGCAGCTTCGTCTGGACAAACATCAGCCGCAGCTTCGTCTGGACAAACATCAGCCGCAGCTTCGTCTGGACAAACATCAGCCGCAGCTTCGTCTGGACAAACATCAGCCGCAGCTTCGTCTGGACAAACATCAGCCGCAGCTTCGTCTGGACAAACATCAGCCGCAGCTTCGTCTGGACAAACATCAGCCGCAGCTTCGTCTGGACAAACATCAGCCGCAGCTTCGTTTGAACAAACATCAGCCGCAGCTTCGTTTGAACAAACATCAGCCGCAGCTTCGTTTGAACAAACATCAGCCGCAGCTTCGTTTGAACAAACATCAGCCGCAGCTTCGTTTGAACAAACATCAGCCGCAGCTTAGTTTGACAAACATCAGCTGCAGCTTAGTTTGAACAAACATCAGCTGCAGCTTAGTTTGAACAAACATCAGCTGCAGCTTAGTTTGAACAAACATCAGCTGCAGCTTAGTTTGAACAAACATCAGCTGCAGCTTAGTTTGAACAAACGTCAGCTGCAGCTTAGTTTGAACAAACGTCAGCTGCAGCTTAGTTTGAACAAACGTCAGCTGCAGCTTAGTTTGAACAAACGTCAGCTGCAGCTTAGTTTGAACAAACGTCAGCTGCAGCTTAGTTTGAACAAACGTCAGCTGCAGCTTAGTTTGAACAAACATCAGCTGCAGCTTAGTTTGAACAAACGTCAGCTGCAGCTTAGTTTGAACAAACATCAGCTGCAGCTTAGTTTGAACAAACGTCAGCTGCAGCTTAGTTTGAACAAACGTCAGCTGAAGCTTAGTTTGAACAAACGTCAGCTGCAGCTTAGTTTGAACAAACGTCAGCTGCAGCTTAGTTTGAACAAACGTCAGCTGAAGCTTAGTTTGAACAAACGTCAGCTGCAGCTTAGTTTGAACAAACGTCAGCTGCAGCTTAGTTTGAACAAACGTCAGCTGCAGCTTAGTTTGAACAAACATCAGCTGCAGCTTAGTTTGAACAAACATCAGCTGCAGCTTAGTTTGAACAAACATCAGCTGCAGCTTAGTTTGAACAAACATCAGCTGCAGCTTAGTTTGAACAAACATCAGCTGAAGCTGAGTTTGAACAAACATCAGCTGTAGCTTAGTTTGAACAAACATCAGCTGCAGCTTAGTTTGAACAAACATCAGCTGAAGCTTAGTTTGAACAAACATCAGCTGCAGCTTAGTTTGAACAAACATCAGCTGCAGCTTAGTTTGAACAAACATCAGCTGCAGCTTAGTTTGAACAAACATCAGCTGAAGCTGATGTTTGAACAAACATCAGCTGTAGCTTAGTTTGAACAAACATCAGCTGCAGCTTAGTTTGAACAAACGTCAGCTGAAGCTGATGTTTGAACAAACATCAGCTGCAGCTTAGTTTGAACAAACATCAGCTGCAGCTTAGTTTGAACAAACGTCAGCTGAAGCTTAGTTTGAACAAACATCAGCTGCAGCTTAGTTTGAACAAACATCAGCTGCAGCTTAGTTTGAACAAACATCAGCTGCAGCTTAGTTTGAACAAACATCAGCTGTAGCTTAGTTTGAACAAACGTCAGCTGTAGCTTAGTTTGAACAAACGTCAGCTGAAGCTGATGTTTGAACAAACGTCAGCTGTAGCTTAGTTTGAACAAACGTCAGCTGAAGCTGATGTTTGAACAAACGTCAGCTGTAGCTTAGTTTGAACAAACGTCAGCTGCAGCTTAGTTTGAACAAACATCAGCTGCAGCTTAGTTTGAACAAACATCAGCTGCAGCTTAGTTTGAACAAACATCAGCTGCAGCTTAGTTTGAACAAACATCAGCTGCAGCTTAGTTTGAACAAACGTCAGCTGTAGCTTAGTTTGAACAAACATCAGCTGCAGCTTAGTTTGAACAAACGTCAGCTGAAGCTGAGTTTGAACAAACGTCAGCTGCAGCTTAGTTTGAACAAACGTCAGCTGTAGCTTAGTTTGAACAAACGTCAGCTGCAGCTTAGTTTGAACAAACGTCAGCTGAGCTTAGTTTGAACAAACATCAGCTGCAGCTTAGTTTGAACAAACATCAGCTGCAGCTTAGTTTGAACAAACATCAGCTGCAGCTTAGTTTGAACAAACATCAGCTGCAGCTTAGTTTGAACAAACATCAGCTGCAGCTTAGTTTGAACAAACATCAGCTGCAGCTTAGTTTGAACAAACATCAGCTGCAGCTTAGTTTGAACAAACGTCAGCTGCAGCTTAGTTTGAACAAACATCAGCTGCAGCTTAGTTTGAACAAACATCAGCTGCAGCTTAGTTTGAACAAACGTCAGCTGCAGCTTAGTTTGAACAAACGTCAGCTGCAGCTTAGTTTGAACAAACGTCAGCTGCAGCTTAGTTTGAACAAACGTCAGCTGCAGCTTAGTTTGAACAAACGTCAGCTGCAGCTTAGTTTGAACAAACGTCAGCTGCAGCTTAGTTTGAACAAACATCAGCTGCAGCTTAGTTTGAACAAACGTCAGCTGCAGCTTAGTTTGAACAAACATCAGCTGCAGCTTAGTTTGAACAAACGTCAGCTGAAGCTTAGTTTGAACAAACGTCAGCTGTAGCTTAGTTTGAACAAACGTCAGCTGAAGCTTAGTTTGAACAAACTTCAGCTGAAGCTTAGTTTGAACAAACTTCAGCTGAAGCTTAGTTTGAACAAACATCAGCTGAAGCTTCGTTTGAACAAACATCAGCTGAAGCTTCGTTTGAACAAACATCAGCTGAAGCTTCGGACATAAACAGCTAAAGTTTGTTCACGCGGTCTGCTCCAACACGTTTCTGCTTCAGCTAAGAACTTCCTGATCTGCAAGAACCTGCAGCCCTGGAACAGAGTCCACCTTCTGCCAGGTCTGCCATGTTGTTAGAGAGTGAGGTCCTGACCTTTGACCTCTGACCTGTTGACTGTAGAGTCCCTGCACGGACTGACCTCAGGCTGAATCAGCTGCCTGAAACGTTTCCACTTCTTTCTGTGTAACTAAATGACCTTTGACCCTACACGGGCAGCAACAGCTGCTTCTCAGAGGCCATTGCTGACGTCTTTCCACCTTGGTGTGGTGCTAACACACAGACTGAGTGCCTGACGTTGGACAGGAAGAGTTTCAGAACCACACAAGTTCACGTCGGCCTGGAACTGAAACCTGAAGGACTTCTCTTCTGGAACTGAAACCTGAAGGACTTCTCTTCTGGAACTGAAACCTGAAGGACTTCTCTTCTGGAACTGAAACCTGAAGGACTTCTCTTCTGGAACTGAAACCTGAAGGACTTCTCTTCTGGAACTGAAACCTGAAGGACTTCTCTTCTGGAACTAAACCTGAAGGACTTCTCTTCTGGAACTGAAACCTGAAGGACTTCTCTTCTGGAACTGAAACCTGAAGGACTTCTCTTCTGGAACTGAAACCTGAAGGACTTCTCTTCTGGAACTGAAACCTGAAGGACTTCTCTTCTGGAACTGAAACCTGAAGGACTTCTCTTCTGGAACTGAAACCTGAAGGACTTCTCTTCTGGAACTGAAACCTGAAGGACTTCTCTTCTGGAACTGAAACCTGAAGGACTTCTCTTCTGGAACTAAACCTGAAGGACTTCTCTTCTGGAACTGAAACCTGAAGGACTTCTCTTCTGGAACTGAAACCTGAAGGACTTCTCTTCTGGAACTGAAACCTGAAGGACTTCTCTTCTGGAACTGAAACCTGAAGGACTTCTCTTCTGGAACTGAAACCTGAAGGACTTCTCTTCTGGAACTGAAACCTGAAGGACTTCTCTTCTGGAACTGAAACCTGAAGGACTTCTCTTCTGGAACTGAAACCTGAAGGACTTCTCTTCTAGACCTGAAACCTGAAGGACTTCTCTTCTGGAACTGAAACCTGAAGGACTTCTCTTCTGGAACTGAAACCTGAAGGACTTCTCTTCTGGAACTGAAACCTGAAGGACTTCTCTTCTGGAACTGAAACCTGAAGGACTTCTCTTCTGGAACTGAAACCTGAAGGACTTCTCTTCTGGAACTGAAACCTGAAGGACTTCTCTTCTGGAACTAAGACCTGAAGGACTTCTCTTCTGGAACTGAAACCTGAAGGACTTCTCTTCTGGACCTGAAACCTGAAGGACTTCTCTTCTGGAACTGAAACCTGAAGGACTTCTCTTCTGGAACTGAAACCTGAAGGACTTCTCTTCTGGAACTGAAACCTGAAGGACTTCTCTTCTGGAACTGAAACCTGAAGGACTTCTCTTCTGGAACTGAAACCTGAAGGACTTCTCTTCTGGAACTGAAACCTGAAGGACTTCTCTTCTGGAACTGAAACCTGAAGGACTTCTCTTCTAGACCTGAAACCTGAAGGACTTCTCTTCTGGAACTAAGACCTGAAGGACTTCTCTTCTGGAACTGAAACCTGAAGGACTTCTCTTCTGGAACTGAAACCTGAAGGACTTCTCTTCTGGAACTGAAACCTGAAGGACTTCTCTTCTGGAACTGAAACCTGAAGGACTTCTCTTCTGGAACTGAAACCTGAAGGACTTCTCTTCTGGAACTGAAACCTGAAGGACTTCTCTTCTGGAACTGAAACCTGAAGGACTTCTCTTCTAGACCTGAAACCTGAAGGACTTCTCTTCTGGAACTAAGACCTGAAGGACTTCTCTTCTGGACCTGAAACCTGAAGGACTTCTCTTCTGGACCTGAAACCTGAAGGACTTCTCTTCTGGACCTGAAACCTGAAGGACTTCTCTTCTGGACCTGAAACCTGAAGGACTTCTCTTCTGGAACTAAGACCTGAAGGACTTCTCTTCTGGAACTGAAACCTGAAGGACTTTTCTTCTGTCATCACTGAATTAATTTACTAATCTGAACTAAATTAAAAGATGAACTCTGATTTATTCTGAAATCCTTCTTCTTGTGTCTGAGGCCAGTGAAGCGGCAGCTTGGCTGGAGGTGTGCAGCTCATACTCACTCTGAAGCCACAATCGTAATCATTGTCTCCGAGCTCCTACAGACAGACATGATGGAAGGACAGACAGAAAGACAGACAGGTGTGCGGAGACACAGACAGGAAGAAGAAGAATCAGATCGGAAACAGAAGATCTGAGTCTGGAAACAAACAGCCTGAGAAACTGAACCATCATCATCATCATCATGTGCAGGTAGACAGGCGTTTGCTTTACAGGAAGTCACGTGAGAGATGGGGCTGTGTAAAAATATCGATTTTGCGATATTCATCCACAAGTATCGTAACATCAACTGTCACCCTGCTCAAGTTACCCGCCTAGTAGATACTTGATTTACACAGAAGAAGTGCGGGCAGTGTAATGGCGGCGAATATCTAATCGTTCCAGCACCCTCTTGCTTTAAAGCAGATGTGTGGGCGCACTTTGGCTTCAAAAAGAAGAAGAAGGATAGCGACTTTATGGATAAAACTCTACTTTACAAATGCATGTAAGCTATTCCAATTGAAAGAAACATGTTTTCTCACCACTTCTTTGATTCATTTTGTCCAGCTGTCGACTTTAAGTCTGTGTCCATGTCCAACCAGAGCCAGGTATTGTGTAGTTGGTGCTTTTAATCAGTTTTCAGTTAAATTAATTCAATCCAAGTCTATAACAGTCACAAAATGTCACCAAAATCACTCTGTCCCTCTAAAATCTCTCAGAAAATCGCAAAAGTGTATTGAATTGTATAGTTTGCTGAATATCGCAATATATATCGTATCGTGAGCAGAATATCGCTTATCATATCATATCGTGAGATTATTGCATCACTACAGCCTTAGTGAGAGACGTCTCAGGTGAACCACACTAGGGGTGCACCAATTTCAATTATCTGGCCGATCACCGATTTTTCGAAAGTCTGACCTGCCGATTCCGATTTTGGCCGATACCAATTTTCAGGTGTTAAAAGGTCAAAATGCACCCTACATTTTCATGATTTTCCGACCTTTGCAGAGGCAGATGCAATCGGTGGATAAAATCGGCTTCTCATTTAAAGATCGGCCGATCATCGATCTCCCCAAGTTAAGGAAATCGGGGCCGATCGATCGGCCGATTTATCGGTGCATCCCTAAACCACACCTGAAGCTCCTGAGGTGAACAGCTCCTGTTCAATCATTGATTTGATTCAAACCTTGGGAGTTGCACGGACCAGAACCTCCTTAAAGAGGAACTAAACTCCAAATCAACTTTTTTTAGCTGGTAAACTCCCTAGAATGCGTCTAAAATGTTGTATAGCACCATGTCTGTGTTAATCTTCATATATTTGTGCATATTAGTTTAAATCGGCAATACTGTATTTGGTCTAAAAACGTGTTTACGGTAACCCTATGGGTTGAACAGAGGAATTGCACCTTAATTTTCTTATTGGTCAAGACTGTTCACTCTGACGTGTCTTGTACACTCTGACGTCACAAACGTGGTTCAAGCAGAGCCAATCCCCTGCAGAGATGAGAAGGTCCTGCTGCAGTTCATACCTTATATGGAAGTGCTACATTAATTTCACTCCGGAACAGCTCTGCAACAAAGCATATTATAGTTTTTGGAATGGCACTAGTTATTTGTATATTTTAACTTATGTATTGTATGAATACTTTCCACTTCATCGAAACTATTTGGTTGTATTTGTGCGATGGATGAGTAATGCATGGATGCCAAGATGGGGCAGTGGTGTAGGAGTGGGTTTGGGGTCCGACAGACCCAGGTTCGATCCTCAGTCACGGCATATCTTGTATTATTTTCATTTTTTTTCCTAAAGCCTTTTGTTTTGGATTGATCGGTGGGAATAGATAAATACATCTACATATTTATTCTTTGTTGTTGCTTGTTGTAAGTTGTTTGCTAGAGTTTTAGTTTGTTGCTAGAGGGGGCGTGAACGCAGCACAACCACCCACCTCCTCCCCTCCTTGTCTCGACACGCCCATTTTCATGAGGTATTTGAATCTGGTCTGGGGGCGGAGCTACCGTTTCACAGTGGGGTGAGTACCTCTTTAAAGAGCGGCTCACCCCACTGTGAAACGGTAGCTCCGCCCCCAAGAATTTTTTAAAAAAATGCAACAAAGTGGGAGTGTCAACAGACACCGCCTAAAGGAGGGGGAGGCGGGTGGGGGTTGAGCGAGGAGGTGTGGCCAGGACGAGAGACCGTTATTGTTTCTGAATGTTAAAATTACATTAGTAATAAACAACAAGCAACAACAAAGAATACTTGTGCAGATGTATTTATTTATTCTCACCCGATCTATCCGAAACAAAAGGCGTAAATTTTTTTTTTAAATACTACAAGGTATGCCGTGACCGGGGATCGAACCTGGGTCTGTCGGATACCAAACCCGCTCCTACACCACTGCCCTATTGTGGCATTTATGAATTACTTGTCCATCGCACAATAAGAAAACAAATAATAATATAATAATAATTAATTCAATTTATAACGCACTTTTCATTACTGAAAATCTCAAAGTGCTACACATATATTGAATGCTACACACATTCATAAACCGGTGGCGGCAGACTACCATGCAAGGTGCTTTCCAGTCCTACCGGGAGCAACTCAGGGTTAAGTGTCTTGCCCAAGGACACAACGACATATGGTGCGGGTCCCGGGAGTCGAACCGCCAACTTTCCGATCGGGAGACGACTGCCATTACCACTACGCCACGGCTGCCCCAAATACAACCAAATAGTTTCGATGTAGTGAAAAGTATTCCTAAAATAAATAAGTTAAAATATACAAATAACTATTGCCATTCCGAAAACTATAATATGCTTCTTTGCAGTACTTTTCCGGAGTGCAATGTGCCACTTCCATATAAGGTATGAACTGCACCGAGGACCTTCTCATCTCTGCGGGGGATGGACCTTACCAAGCTCAGCCCACAGGGCCGCGTTTCATTGGCTAATGCCCATAACACGTCACAGCGCAGCTAACACGTGCGTGGCTTCCTCACAAACAAACGCTACGGTAGTAATAAACACATGCTAATTTACAGTGTTAGCTAGCACACGTGCAGAATTTTTTTGCGTCAGGGCTGGAAAAATGTCCTCCACCGTCAGTGGGGTATCTGTACAGGAGATGTCAGGTACCCTGACCGTATTTGTGGAAGTAAAATTCACCGTTTCCCTATATGTGAAACTGAATGCCTTGCTTGGATCAAAGCTTGTGCACGACCACAAAACTGAACAATTATTTCTTTCACCAGCAGAGAAGGGTTGACCTGCTTTTGAAACCTGCTAGTTAACAACACGCGGTCACGATGAGAGAAAGCCACAGTTCACTGAACGTCCTGGAAGTTGGGAAGAAACAGCTCTGCTAACGCCACATGAGCTAGCTAACACAACGAGCTCTACTGTCGATTTCACCTAAAACTGCACAAAATCGTGACACGAAGGCTGGATTTTAACTAACACACCGGACGGCTGAGCTCGTTAGCCCTCACAAAAGTCGCTGTCGGCGTGTTTAGCAGCTAAAGCAGCAACGGCTAACCAACCACTTAAGGAATGAATGGAGATTACAGTTAGCATTAGCTTTGCGACCAAGGCACACAAACTTTTGCCAACAATAGAAATCACTGATTTCAAAAGTAACCCTCAAAACCATGAATGCCTGACTTACCCAGCCTTGCAGAACAATAGGCATCAGTGATCCTGTCCACAGCTGTAATAATGCTGAACATGTGAGCTGATGTTTTCCTCATCAGACGGTACCGGTAGCATTTAGCTGTGAGCGCACACTGTTTGAGGCATCGCGTGGCTCAAACAACTTGATTACGTCCAAAAAAAAAAATAACATGAACTTGTTGGATCCCCTGTCCATTGTCATGGCTGATATTTTGTTGGAATCTGGCAGAAATGATACACTATTCG
Source organism: Garcialebias charrua (assembly GCA_038048925.1). NCBI lineage: Eukaryota > Metazoa > Chordata > Actinopteri > Cyprinodontiformes > Rivulidae > Garcialebias > Garcialebias charrua. The sequence continues at coordinate 61,513 of JBBPBX010006201.1, forward strand.
ACTCAGAAATACCCTGCAGTCGACGCCATGTTTCCATTGAAACTTAAGCTGCGCGACGCTTTGTTTGTGAGGTAAGCAGCCATGTTGAAGCTTAGGGGGCGTTTCTGGGCGGAGCTTGGTAAGGTCCATTGGCTCTGCTTGAACCACTTTCGTGACGTCAGAGTGAACAAGACACGTCAGAGTGAACAGTCCTTGACCAATAAGAAAATTAAGCTGCAATACCTCTGTTCAACCCATAGGGTTACCGTAAACACGTTTTTAGACCAAATATTGCCGATTTAAACTAATACGCACAAATATATAAAGATTAACACAGACATAGTGCTATACAACATTTTAAAAACATTCTAGGGAGTTTATCAGATAAAAAAAGTTAATTTCAGGGTGAGTTACACTTTAAGGTCCAAGAGCTTCAGGTGTTTCAGGGATGAACAGAACTTTCAGTACACCTTCTGTCACCATGGTAACAGAAGGTGTAAATCGTCTTTTACCATGGAGACAGAGACAAGTGTCAATCCACTTGTCTCTGTCACCATGGTAACAGAAAGTGTAAATCGTCTTTTACCATGGAGACAGAGACAAGTGTCAATCCACTTGTCTCTGTCACCATGGTAACAGAAGGTGTAAATCGTCTGTTACCATGGAGACAGACATGTGAAGCATCTTCTTGGTAGAGGATCAAACATTCATTAATGTTATTTTATGGCCATTTTAAAATTTATTCTAATTATTTATGATCGTTTTGTGTTTTTGACCTTCAGACAGACCTCGGAGTTTAACACACACAAGGTTCTGTCATTACAAAAAATAAATATAACAAAATAAAAACACACACACACACACACACACAAACACACATACACACCTGTACCTGACCTCAGGTCAGCTGCTCTGAGTTGTCTGACCGGTTCCAGAACCAGGTAAACAACTAGAACCGGACCGTAAACAAACATCTGGATAATACATGACAAAAACCATCCCATAATAAAATAAACATTAAACAACAAACAGCTGAGGCACCTGAAGGCAACAGGTGGAAACGATCAGGTCCAGACCCGGTTCTGATGATATTTGAATAAACCAGCAGTTCTATCTTTACACAGATCATGTTGGGAGTTTTAAGACTGACGGCAGACCCGGTTCTGGTTCTGACTCTGGTTCTAGATCCTGGTTCTGACTTTAGATCCTGGTTCTGGTTCTCACCTTGGACTTGGAGCAGCTCACGGACCTCAGGGCTCCGAAGAAGATGGGCAGCAGGGCCATGACCACCAGGCTTCCGTAGGCCAGCGCCGTGCCCTCCGAGGTGGCCACGAACTTCGCCGTGGCGTTCAGAACCTCGGTACCGTTCAGAACCTCGGTACCGTTCAGCGCGTCCAGAACGGAGGCCTCCTGGACCGGTTCTGACCCAGACATGGTTCTTCTTCAGAGACAGGGGCTGCCGGGACCGGAAACTGACCAGATGGAAGAGAAGCTGAGAGGTTCTGGTTCATCTACCAGAACCTGTTGTTGGGTTCTGATGGTCCAGCTGCTGGTTCTGATGGGTCCTGGTGGGTCTCTGTAAGGCCACGTTTCCTAAAGCAGCAGAGATCGCACTGAGAGGAAGAGGTCTCACTCTGATATTTCCGGAAACTCAAAGCCACGTTTTCTAACGGAGCAAAGAGCGTAATGAGGAAAGATGTCTCACTCTGCGGTGTTTCTATCACTACGCAACATCATAAAACTATTTGCCACTTTACTAAAAATCGATTTTTTTCAGATATGTACTGAAGAAATATTTAATACTTATTTTTACACAAAAAATTTAAAACCGCCCTACCGTTTTAATTAATAATAAAGGTAAACCATCTTCTCAAAAATTGTTATATCACTTGGTTATATTATTGAGACGAAAGATTCATTAAATCTTGATCAGGTTTAAGAGTAACTTCATTTTTTATTAACTTCTAATTTCTCTAAAATTAAGCTGAACCGCTTCGTCCACACGTGAGACGTCGAAGTAGAAGAGACGAGCTCTGCTTTAAGGAAGTGACGTTACTTCTTCGGTGGTTGCAGCTGCAGCGCCTCATAGCGCACAGGAGGACAAACACATGACATGATCCTGAACAACGACGAAGAGTGGGACATTTCATCAGAAACTGATGATAAACAACAAAATGAAAGATGTCTCCTTTAAACTGTTACACAGAATATATCCTACTAATCAATTCATGAAGAAATATATCAAAACAATTGACCCCAACTGCAAATTTTGCAAAGAGCACCCCGAAACAATCAGTCATTTATTCTGGAATTATGTCATAAAGACATTTTGGAAGCATTGTAATAATTTTATCATCTGTAATATTGATTCAAAATTTTCATTAAGATATGAACACATTTTTGGCTTTCACGAAAATAATAATGTAAAAAAAAAAAGCAATTTATTTAATTATAATATTTGGCAAATACCATATTCACAAATGTAAATTTTCATTATCATCGCCTTTTTTCCAGGTTTAATTAAATAGAATTATATTTATGCACCATTTCTAAGAGTAACAACAAAAAAGCTATAAACACGTTTGAATTTCATTCATTCATTCAACCTTTATGTAAATCTTTTGAACCTCATGGGCTCATTTACGAAAGCGACCTGCTAAAACTAAAGAACAATGAACAGCAGTGGTAGAATTTCCTTAAACAATAAACAATAAACAAACAAACAATAAACAATAGAAAACAAAAGAGAGAAAAAAAAAAAGAATTTTTTTTTTTTTTTTTAACAAAGTATCAAAAAACTAGCAAAACATTATAAGGTAGATGTATAAAATCAAAGACAGGAACAAATCTGCATTGGTTTTTGCCAGGATTCCAACAGATTCTGAAAACCATTTAGAGAAGTCAAGGTCGAGAGCTTCAGATCTTTTTGTAAGATATTCCATGAAGCAGGAGCGGAGTAGGAGAAGGCCCTTTGAATGCTGTAGCTCCTTGAATATATTAAATGTATTTTTTTTTTCTTTTTTATGTACTCATTGTAGAAACCTGACACCCCCCTGGCATAGTTAAATTGTATTTTTTTTCTGTTCCTTGTTCTTGTTATCTTGTCCCTTGTTCTTTTTGTTCACATTCTTATAATTTTAACTGTATCTGTATTGGGAAAAAAAAAAGAGTTAGGGACAGTAAACAAACGGGGCCCAATACGTTTTAAAGTTTAACAAAAAAATTTAATGAGCGTTAAAAAATGCAAACTGCGAATGTCTTAAAAATCCAAAGCGTCACCCAAATATTTACATCAGTTTCCAAATTGTTAAAAATAAAAAACACAAAGAGAAAAAAAGAAACATTCCCATGAACTCTGATTGAACCGTGAAAAATCATAAATGTACAAACAACAATATTTACTGTTTGTTCCTTCAGTGTGAGGTTTGTTGTTTTCTGTTGAGTCGACCGACGGGTCCCAACACGAAGACAAAACAACAAGTGCAGTTATAGACATCAAACCTGCAGCGCTCTCTTCTTTGGAGGATTTTATTTTAAACTGAGGGTCAAAACCACAAAATAAAGAAAAAAATATTTTTTAAAGTTTCTGAACTTCAGACAGTGTCACAGCTCACATATGGCACAGAGATTTAATAAAATATTCTAAAAACATCTGATAATGTGATTTATCAGAACCAGTTTACTGGAGCAGACGATCACAGAGCGTGCAGGCAGAACTGAACGATTACAGAAACACTGAGGAGGATCAGCAGGGGCGTGGCCTGGAGGAGAGGGGCGGAGCTCTTCAGTCTCACCTCCACAGGATAGTGGTCGCTCACATCCAGCACCTGGCAGACAGGACCAACAGAAAACAGAGTTGAAGCAGCGTCAGACGGCGACAAAATCAAGTCTGACAAACAAAAACAAAACAACAACAAAAAGATAAAGAAATTAAAAATAAAACATGTACCTGACTTCGCCTGAGTTTAAAAGCTTTTCCAAAGTTAAAAACCTGTCCAGAACGAGGCTCGATGGCCCTCAGGAACGGCTGCCCATGGACCACAATCCTGACACAAACACACACAAACAAACACACACAAACAAACACACACACACAAAAGAGTACAGGTGAGAATCGACACCTGCTGATCAAATACAGAAACACTGAAATATCATAGCTGTCGTACACACTGACCTGTAGTGTGTACGACAGACCTGTGGTACACACAGACCCATGTTATAGACTGACCCTTGGTACACAAAGAACCGTGGTACACACGGACCTGTAGTACACATGACCTGTGGTACACATGACCTGTAGTACACATGACCTGTAGTACACATGACCTGTGGTACACACAAACCACACTGACACACTGTTTCTGTGTACACACACTGTTAGGACCCGGTACACTGTGCACTGTGTGTACCTGTGTACAGACCAGTGGTACACACAGACCCGTGGTACACACAGACCAGTTGTACACACAGACCCGTGGTACACACAGACCCGTGGTACACACAGACCCGTGGTACACACAGACCCGTGGTACACACAGACCCGTGGTACACACAGACCCGTGGTACACACAGACCAGTTGTACACACAGACCCGTGGTACACACAGACCCGTGGTACACACAGACCCGTGGTACACACAGACCAGTTGTACACACAGACCCGTGGTACACACAGACCCGTGGTACACACAGACCAGTTGTACACACAGACCCGTGGTACACACAGACCCGTGGTACACACAGACCCGTGGTACACACAGACCAGTGGTACACACAGACCCGTGGTACACACAGACCCGTGGTACACACAGACCAGTGGTACACACAGACCCGTGGTACACACAGACCCGTGGTACACACAGACCCGTGGTACACACAGACCCGTGGTACACACAGACCCGTGGTACACACAGACCCGTGGTACACACAGACCAGTGGTACACACAGACCCGTGGTACACACAGACCAGTGGTACACACAGACCCGTGGTACACACAGACCAGTGGTACACACAGACCCGTGGTACACACAGACCCGTGGTACACACAGACCCGTGGTACACACAGACCCGTGGTACACACAGACCCGTGGTACACACAGACCCGTGGTACACACAGACCAGTGGTACACACAGACCCGTGGTACACACAGACCCGTGGTACACACAGACCCGTGGTACACACAGACCCGTGGTACACACAGACCCGTGGTACACACAGACCCGTGGTACACACAGACCAGTTGTACACACAGACCCGTGGTACACACAGACCCGTGGTACACACAGACCCGTGGTACACACAGACCAGTGGTACACACAGACCCGTGGTACACACAGACCCGTGGTACACACAGACCCGTGGTACACACAGACCCGTGGTACACACAGACCCGTGGTACACACAGACCCGTGGTACACACAGACCCGTGGTACACACAGACCCGTGGTACACACAGACCCGTGGTACACACAGACCCGTGGTACACACAGACCCGTGGTACACACAGACCCGTGGTACACACAGACCCGTGGTACACACAGACCCGTGGTACACACAGACCCGTGGTACACACAGACCCGTGGTACACACAGACCCGTGGTACACACAGACCCGTGGTACACACAGACCTGTGGTACACACAGACCTGTGGTACACACAGACCCGTGGTACACACTGACCAGTTGTACACACAGACCAGTTGTACACACAGACCCGTGGTACACACAGACCAGTTGTACACACAGACCAGTTGTACACATAGACCCGTGGTACACACAGACCAGTTGTACACACAGACCAGTTGTACACACAGACCAGTTGTACACACATAGACCCGTGGTACACACAGACCAGTTGTACACACAGACCAGTTGTACACACAGACCAGTTGTACACACAGACCCGTGGTACACACAGACCCGTGGTACACACAGACCAGTTGTACACACAGACCCGTGGTACACACAGACCCGTGGTACACACAGACCCGTGGTACACACAGACCCGTGGTACACACAGACCCGTGGTACACACAGACCAGTTGTACACACAGACCCGTGGTACACACAGACCCGTGGTACACACAGACCCGTGGTACACACAGACCCGTGGTACACACAGACCCGTGGTACACACAGACCCGTGGTACACACAGACCCGTGGTACACACAGACCCGTGGTACACACAGACCCGTGGTACACACAGACCCGTGGTACACACAGACCCGTGGTACACACAGACCCGTGGTACACACAGACCCGTGGTACACACAGACCCGTGGTACACACAGACCCGTGGTACACACAGACCCGTGGTACACACAGACCCGTGGTACACACAGACCCGTGGTACACACAGACCCGTGGTACACACAGACCCGTGGTACACACAGACCCGTGGTACACACAGACCCGTGGTACACACAGACCCGTGGTACACACAGACCCGTGGTACACACAGACCCGTGGTACACACAGACCCGTGGTACACACAGACCCGTGGTACACACAGACCCGTGGTACACACAGACCCGTGGTACACACAGACCCGTGGTACACACAGACCCGTGGTACACACAGACCCGTGGTACACACAGACCCGTGGTACACACAGACCCGTGGTACACACAGACCCGTGGTACACACAGACCTGTGGTACACACAGACCCGTGGTACACACAGACCCGTGGTACACACAGACCCGTGGTACACACAGACCCGTGGTACACACAGACCCGTGGTACACACAGACCCGTGGTACACACAGACCTGTGGTACACACAGACCCGTGGTACACACAGACCCGTGGTACACACAGACCCGTGGTACACACAGACCCGTGGTACACACAGACCCGTGGTACACACAGACCCGTGGTACACACAGACCCGTGGTACACACAGACCCGTGGTACACACAGACCCGTGGTACACACAGACCCGTGGTACACACAGACCCGTGGTACACACAGACCCGTGGTACACACAGACCCGTGGTACACACAGACCCGTGGTACACACAGACCCGTGGTACACACAGACCCGTGGTACACACAGACCCGTGGTACACACAGACACCGTGGTACACACAGACCCGTGGTACACACTGACCTGTCGTAGGCGCAGTTGGTGTCGTCGGTGACGGTGGTGTCGGCCGTCTCTCCGATCAGCCAGGAGAAGCTGTTGTTGGTGTACAGTCTGATGTCTCTCCTGTCGTTCCGGGTCACGAAGCCGCAGCTAGCATGGAAATCCCCGAGGAACATCACGTTCTGCACACACACAAACGACAGCTGGAGATGACAAGAGGAGCTGACCTGGACTCAGAGACACATGGACCAAGCTGATTCTGTCTGATGTGAGCATGAACCTGCAGATGATCTCAGGTTCCAGATGTTCTAACAACACTTGGTGCCGTGCTCACAGTAGGCCACTACTCTCTGGTACAATACTGTACTTATACATTTTTATCTGTACTAAACTGTCAATTTTTTTTACAGCGTAGTACTACATCTCATAAACCTGCAGGGAAGTGTCCCCATCTGTGAGCCAGCTGATTCTTATAAACTACATTACCCACAAGCAATCAGTAAAAACAGGAAGTCAAAACACTCTACTCTGCTTCTGATTGGGTCAAATCCAGGGGATGAGGTGACGCATGACTCAAGAGGAACCATGATTGGTTGAAAGGAACAAGGAGCCAATCAGAAGCAGAGCTGAGAGGGCGAGTGTGAGCCGCGGCTCTGAAGACCATGACAGGTCCAGTCTGTCCACAGAGAGGACGTGATCCCATCAGGTTGGTAGTTTGAGTCCTGGCCAAACAAGATCTTTAAA
>JBBPBX010006202.1:0-18931 GCA_038048925.1 Garcialebias charrua
ATTTACAGCCTTGGATATGAGGGTCGCCACTCCTCTCCGCCTCCCTGATCCATGTGAAGAGAAGTAAACATGTTTAAATCCCTGTTTATTTAATTTAGCGTGTTCTGAGTCGTTGAGGTGTGTCTCTTATAATAATAATAATAATGAATTCCATTTATAATGCACTTTTCATTAATAAAAATCTCAAAGTGCTACAAAGTGTAATAAAGCAAAGATCAAAATAAAACAAGTGATAAAATCAAATAAAATCAATAATAATATCGACTAAGATCAAGATAAAATCATGTGGATGCAGATTAGGCTTGCAAAAAAGCAACTTGGATTTTATCTTTTTTTAATTTTGATAAGATTCTTCCCCTTTTAATTGGATTGAGTACTCCATTTATGTTAAATGTTGCTATTTTTAAAGATCTATTATTCATCTATGTGATTCCCCTCTCCATTTCACTCAAATAACTGGTGCATTTCCCCCTCCCCGCAAGAACCAGCGGAGAACAAACAATTAACATAACACACATAAAACTAACTACAAGTCCTTGTAACTTCCTAGGCTGGGGTCTGTTAACTCGACCCTGTTGAGCTCCCCTGAGGAGCTCGAAGGAGAAAGTCCCCCTCCTCCGTTCAGAGGGGGAGGTCCTTACCTGCCACAGTCCCATGTCGGGAAAAAAAAAAGTAAACAAAGAGAAGGAAAAAAAAAAAGGGTCCCGCACGAACCGGTTATTTCAAGAGTTTGTTTCCACCACTAGTTATGGATTTAAAGATGTTTCACAACTTTTCACGTCGACTTCAGTCTGGGAAGGATCTGCTAGTTTCCGGAGGGGTCCGCAGCTGTTCTCTTGAAGGCTCGTAGCTTCTCCTTGTAGCCGGGGGGGCCCCCGCCGCGTTTGGATGCGCCCTTCGCCGCTCTTCGGTCCACTTCGTCCAGGACAGCTGCTGTACCTGCTCCATGAGCGTCTCCGGAGGTTTGATGGTTGTCACGGTGAAGCCTCGTCTCAGCAGGTCTTCTGATGCCTCCTCTACTGTGTCGTAAGTCTTGGTTCCGTCTTCATATCTAACGCGCAGCTTCGCTGGGAAGAGGGTCTGGAAGGGGACGTTGTTTTCCTTCAGTACTTTGCGGATTTCTGTATATTCCCTTCGTCTTTTAAGACAAGACAAGAGTTTAAGTATGAGAGGTGGATAATCGTGGTCCAGGTTTATATAGTTATCTTGCCAGGTGAAACCCTTCTTCTGCCAGGCTTTACGGAGTATCATCTCTTTGGTTCTGGAGCTTAAGAACTTTATTATGATGGAGCGTGGAGGCGCGTCAGCTGGTGGCTGCGGCCCCACTGACCGGTGGGCTCTTTCAATGTGGAGTTCAGGGGCGTCCTCGTTTATTTCAAGACCCTGACGAAGCAGGGTTTCGACAAATGAGATCATTGTCGATTCCTTTTCGGATCCCTCTGGCACCCCATATATCCTTAAGTTCTCACGTCTGGAACGACTTTCCAGATCCAAAACTTTGTCCTCCAGCTTAGCATGTAGCTTTAGCATAGCCGTGATGACCTCCTCCGTATTTTGAATCCTTTCCTCTGCCTTTTCAATACGTCCCTCCGCCTCCTCCATCCTGGTGTTCACCTTCGCAATTTCTTCTTTTATCGTCTCAAATTGTTCTTTGTTTTCTTGACGAAACCCTTTTAGTTCTTGCAGTATCAGTTCGGTGTCGGCCATTTTTTAGATGCTACTCCTCGTGGTTCGTTAGCTTAAACTTTGTTAGCTGCTAATTGTTGCTGCGTCTCTCCTTTCACATCCACCTGGCCTCAGTCGACGTTTATGTCTCAGAATTGTGGTTCAGTCCTGTCCCCCTTTTTAAAGTTATTATTTTGGTGTATTTGCTTAGGATTATATAGGGGGAATTTCTCTAATTACTCCAGTTCGTCCCGGAGCACTCTCACTATGCGGCCATTGTGGTGATGGTCCCACCGGAAGTCCTCACCAATAATAATTCTATACACATAGAAATCCATATAAAATTATGGCGACATTCCCCTACGGATAGTCGCGATAAATCTTCGCCGTAACACCCCCTCGGAACAGTTGTTCCCACCGTTGGGCGGACACAACAGAACTCACGTGTAGTGCCAGTAGCTCGCAGCCGTTTCCCGTTTCGGCTCGTTGTCATGGTCTGCTACTAGGAGCTAACGCTAACAACAACGGCAGTGGATGGGAACCGGAAGTGCGGGATGTGTCCGATATTTTACCGGAGGTACGTCACACCTACCCGTGGCATAGCCTATTCTCAGACACATTGAATTTTGTTTTTTCACTATTTGTAAGCCATAATCATAAAGTTATTATTATTGAAAAATAAAGGCTTGGAATATTTCACTCTGTGTGTAATGAATCTATGTAGCATAGGAGTTTCATTTTCTGAAACAACTGACAGAGAAAAAATACGATCTGTGTGAGTTCCATTTTTTCTCCTGCAGCTTGGCAACACCAGATGGCGCCAGCAGGCACACACCTGTAGACCATTCATCTAATGAGCTGCAGGAGTAAGACAGGCTTCATCCTAAGCCTCCTTGTGATTTCTTCAGCTGTTCTTCGCCTTCCACCACTTGCCCACCGATATATGCTATTTTTTTCATTCCACCTTTATTTATACAGGTTAGTTCCTATTGAGCATCGAGGACTTGTTGACAAGAGAGACCTGGTTCAGACAGACAAAAGTAGATAAGGAAAAAAGAAACACAAGGGGAGGGGAGGTTAAAAAAAACATATTTTGCACTACGTCCTGGCTGGGTCACAGTGTGAAAGTTGCAAATAAATATCTTGCACATAAACAGCAACATACTAATGACGTCATAATACATTTATGCTTGAGGAGGCCAACAAAGATGGTGAGTTGTCCATGGACACTGCCAGAAAGTTCCATAGTCCTGATAAAGATGGCACAGCGTCTATCAGCCGGCTCAACTCTGATATAGGTCCACAGATGTCTTTGGGTAGGGGAGGAGGGGTGGCAGAACAGAGTTTCTTGTTCACATAACCTCCAGGAGAAATTTGAGATAGTTGACCTATTCAAGGCGGGGAAGCCAGATTCAGATTGCCGGTACAACATTTGTTTTGGGACAGGTTGACTCTGCTTGATTTTTTTGTCTGCTTTCATAGTTCTTTCTGGGACTTACTCCTTCATGTTTAGCCTTGGAGATGGGGCGAGGAGCTCCGTCATCAGTAGAGCTGCAGCTCCTTTGCATCAAAAGGAGTCAGTAAAGGAGGTTCATCTGATGGTGTAGAGGCAGGGCAGCCGACTTGGGACCCGAAAGACCCAGGTTTGAACCCCGGTCACTGCATACCTTGTGGTGTCTATGAGCAACACACCTCATCCCCAGCTCCCCGGGCGCTTTCTATAGCTGCCCACTGCATCACCTGGTGGTGGTTGGGTTAAATGCAGAGACAAATTTCGTCTTGTATGGAAACATACACAGATGACAAAATGTGGCATTATTATTATTATCTGATTACGATGTCTCCTGGACTCCTCCCTCTGGAGGTTTTCTGGGAAGACCCATAACTCTCTGGGGGGTGGGGACTGTGTATTTTCTGCAGCCTGGGAGAGGGAGGTCTGAGGTCTGGGTTTCTCTCTTGAAGCTGTTGCCTCCACGTCCCGACTACAGATAAGCAGTAAAATCTGAGTTGGTGTCATGGAAAGCCGAAGGGAAACCGATGTTGCAGTCTCATTTGACGTCTAGAATAAATCGTACCGTAGAAACATTCATCCAGCATCTCCCCAAGTTGTTATCAGATAAGCACAGTGAAAATGGAATATCCTGGTGTATCATTTCTCTTTAAAACGCATTTACTAACCTTTTTTTCCCAGCACAAGCCCGAGACATTTGCTAGTTAAATGTCGCCAGCTTGCTGGGAGTTGTGCTGAGTGGACGTGCCCATTGAGACAAGGCTGCATTCACAGAGGTCAGTGAGTAGGTTCAACCATCGGACAGTTCAGAGGGTTGCAAACACAAACCAAGCTGTCTTTATTTGCTTCTTTCTCTCTTCTGATTAATCCATGAATGAAGATGAACTATCTGAGGGTTACTGGTGTTTTACCAGTTAGTGTGTGAAAACACTTCGGTTGCTATTATTGATGGCTTCAGAGGTTGAGTGGTCTAATTCCATTTGGATTTATTTGTCAAGTCCTGATTTTTTTTCCTAAAATTACTGTTGCACGATGTAGACGTGTGAAATGAGAACATGTATATTAATAATGAATCAAGTATAGCAGAAGGATCCAAACTTGCTAATGAGGAAAAAAGCTCTGTCAGTCACAGAGAATAAATCAAAGAACATCTTCACTTGGCACGCAAAGGAAAAAAGGTTGAAGAGATTTTAAATCAGTGAATAAGAAGAGATACATAATATGAAGTACAGTATATGTATTCTTACCAAAGTATTTTATATTTCTTTTACACTAGAGTTTAATTGGAATAGTCCAAAAAGAGAATATATCCAGTGAGCATTATTTGTGTGGACAAAAAGCCTTGTTAATGTTGGAGGTCAGAGAAAAAGGAGCAGAATGGTTTGGGCTGATAGACGCAACAGTAAAATAAGCACTCATTAAAGGTTAGAGGCTGAAGGTCTGCAGAAAATCATATGTGAACACACAACATGTCCAGCCTTGAAGCAGATAGGCTACAGCAGCAGAAGGCCACATTTGGTTGCCACTCCTGTCAGCTAAAAACAGGAAATTCATTCAACCTTTATTTAGGCAGGTTAATCCCATTGAGCCTCAATGACTCATTTACAAGAGAGACCTGCATTGAAATCAATGGTACAGATCAAAAAGACACCAAAATTGGACAAACATTACCTGCTCTGAGTCTTGATTCACTGAACTCCATGCTCACCAGATTTCAAACCAATCGATCACCTTTGGGATGTGGTGCAACTGTAGAATCACAATACTGTATGGAAGTGCAGTTGACAACTCTGCAGTAAAAACAACACTGATGTCAATATGGGCAAAGATCTTTGAGTAATGTTTCCAACTTGTTGAATTACTGACATGAATAATTAGGGTATTTCTGGAGGAAACAGAGGGTCAAATCTAGTACTAGCAAAGTGTACCCAATAAAGTATCTGGTGAGTATGTATATATTAAAGTCCTCTTTCAAAACTTACTTGGTATCTCACTGTGATGAGCGCTGACCACTCATTAAAGCTTAGTTACCTCCAAGTCCCTCACTGACAGACCAGTCACAAGCTTGGCACCATCCCCTTTATAAGCACTCCTGTCCCACCAAACATTTTCACTTCCTACCACTTCTTCTTGTACGTAGGTCCCTGTACGACCGGTGTCAGAGCTTGGTCCGCATTGCCGGCAGTAAGTCAGGCTCGTTTCCGGTGAGAGTTGGACTCCGCCAAGGTTGCCCTTTGTCACCGATTCTGTTCATAACTTTTATGGACAGAATTTCTAGGCGCAGCCAAGGTGTTGAGAGGATCCGTTTTGGTGACCTTAGAATCGCTTCTCTGTTTTTTGCAGATGATGTGGTCCTACTGGCTTCATCAGTTCGTGATTTACAACTTTCACTGGAGCGGTTTGCAGCCGAGTGTGATGCGGCCGGGATGAGGATCAGTTCCTCCAAATCCGAGGCCATGGTCTTGAGCCGGAAAAGGGTAGCATGCCCTCTCCGGGTCGGGGAGGAGGTCCTGCCCCAAGTGGAGGAGTTTAAGTATCTCGGGATCTTGTTCACGAATGAGGGAAAACTGGAGCGTGAGATCGATAGGCGGATAGGTGCAGCGTCCGCAGTGAAGCGGGCGCTGTACCGGTCTGTCGTGGTGAAGAGAGAGCTGAGTCAAAAGGCAAAGCTCTCAATTTACCGATCGATCTACGTTCCTGATGGGGATTTTAAACCCCTGTTACCTTAATAAAAACCACACAAAGATAAACAAGAGAACAGTGTTAAATCAGACAAACAACTTTGCAAAGGGGAATGGCTTTTAATGTCTTTTGAAACTTAGTTTTGGTCTCAAATACATTGTCCTGCACAATTCCAAATTGTACTGGACATGACAAGCTATTTAAACAAGAAGGAGGTGGAGTTTTGACAGCTCTGACGTCTTACAGATAAAACAAACAAGTCATGGTTCTGATCAAACAAGAACATCTAATCCAAAGATTGTCAAGGCTAGAAGACTGTCTCTTCTGTATCAAGGAGCAAAGCAAACAACATGTTTGTACTATCAAATATAAGTGTTTAAAGGGAACAGAGAATATTTGATATAAGTGAGCTGGGTTATAATTATTGGGTCAGAGTAATTAGTTTTAGATGATAAATATTGAACATCTCCATCATTTCATCCTCTTTATCATATATAAACTGATCATTATCAATCAGGTGAGCGGTGCGGAAAAACATCCTCTGAGGCCGAATTTCTAATTAGAGGCAAAAACTCACACCACCGTCCCGTGCCTCCACAGTAACGCCCTGACAAATTCAGGATCACATTTTTAGGATGGTTTGAGAGATATAAAGTTTTGGATAACTCTGTGGTGATGATTGTCATATTGCATGACTTATTTCAATATTTGTGAGAAATAAAGATTTTGATTTTGAGGAGAATTTTGCAATGAGTATGGTCTCACTTTATGGCTTATGTCAAAAGTTTTAAAAGGAATAATATATTTAGCAGGGATTAGTCTATTTACCCACAAAAACCAAGTTTTTCCAAAGAAATAGAACTTTTGAGAAGAAACATATATATATATATATATGTATAAAGGAACTAATCTATTTGTGTTAAACAAATAAAAGAAATAAGCTATTTAATTGGTTTTAAAATAAAAAGAACCAATCTAATTTGTTTTAACCAAAGAACCAATCTAATTTGTTTTAACCAAAAAACCAATCTAATTTGTTTTAACCAAAGAAAAGAAAAGAACCAATCTGATTTGTTGTGTTAAACAATTAAATGGAACTTATACACTTTCAAAGATGTGGGAAATAATTCTCAAACACACAACAAAATAGCCCTTTATGGGCACAAAAATAAAATAAGTTTGAAACTTCTTTGATATCAACTATTGCCCAGGAAAGTAAAAACAACCGGTTTGAACTTAAAAAATGAAATAGATCAACCATTCTTCTTCACAGCATCCATCCCTTTTTTTTTTTTTTTTTGTTTTTTTTGTGGAATAAGTCCAGTTTTTTTTTGTTGGGTCCAAGTCCATCTCATCTGGTGGGGGGGGGGAAGTTCTTTGTGTGTGGAATAAGTTCATTTCATCCTGGGGGGGGGAGAAGAGTCTTTTTTTCTTCTGGGGGGGAGCTTTTGTTCAAGTCTTCCTCTTCTGTGAGTTTCTGTGCGGGTCTTTTTCTTCTTGGGTTTCTGTCAAAGTTCATTCTTTTCTTTGGGGAGAGCTTTTTGTTCAAGTCTTTTCCTTCTGTGAGTTTCTGTCAAAGTTCATTTTTTTTCTTTGGGGAGAGCTTTTTATTCGCCTTGTGGGTGGAGGGCATCAGGCAGTTTGATGGCTTTCAGTCTTGTCCAGCTGTCTGTTGTTTTAGTCTATTCAGGCATGAATTGCGGGCGCAGTAGCAGGTCGCAACCCTGAATTGTGTGCGGGACAAGGTAGTCAAGCCACATCCTGACAAAGTTGCTCTGACCAGATCCATCTTCAAAATCTGGCTCAGCGATTGCTCCAAACTTCTTTTTCAGGGGAGCACCGGTCACTCAGATGTAACAGCTGCTGCTTTTTCTCTCGAGAAGATGACGTGTCCTTTCCTCCACCTGTAGGGGTCCCGTCCACCCTCGTTTGCAGCCGTCCCTAGCAGGACCTCGAGTCAAGACGGGATTCACTGGCATCACTGGCAACTCCTCCTGAAGGAGTTCCGGAAACCTGTAGTCTTTTTGAGAGGAGAACTGGACACCAAAAAACTTGCAATTTGTCAAATAAAACTAAGACCTTCGGATCCCATGAGCCATTTGTGGTCTGGGGAAGGTCAAACTGTGGGTAGCTCCTTAACTTAACTTAAACTAAATTATGTAATTGGCTATAATAATAATTGTTTCTTTAAATATAAAATAAAATTCCATTCTTACTATCTAAAACATTTGTATTTAATGGCAAAAACAACACAACTACAAATGATTTCATTCTTCAGTGAAAATGAGTAATCACTCACTCTGATTTGAGGTTATTTTAATTAGTAAGTTATTCTTAATTAGCATGATCATCAAAATGAGTAGCAGGAGACGGAGACGTTTTATACTCACCTAAAATACTTTACCTTTTTCATAGTCTGTAGAAAAAGTCAAAACATACATACAGACATAGACAGACATATACGTACAGACAGACATACATACATATAGACACACATACACATATACATATAGACAGACATACAGCTGTATAGACAGACATATGTGGTTCATGTTCTCAAAATAAGTCCAGTCTATAGTCAGGGTCAGTCGTGTTTTAAAAATATAGAACCACCACATTTCAAAATCAACCTTTCAAATCAACCTTTTGAATAGATCCAAAACTCCAGGGCGTACAACATACATAAAGCAATGTGGTTTGTAGGTTTATCTGATTTATCCTACAGTACAACGTGCTTCTTAAATGATCCTTTAAATGGCTATGCTGTTGAATATAAAAATCTAAAAAGTTATTTTTTGTATAACTGATCATCTAATCAAATGAATGAGCTGTTTCCTTTTATGAGCCTTCATTAATGTTATTAGTGATATATTCCTTATTATTATTAGTTATTTCTAGGAACACTTTCTCTTCCCTTTTTTTTTTTTTGTTTTGTTTTCCTGTCTGCTTGGCTTGTTTCTATCGTACAGCACCTTGGTTGGCCCGCGTCCGCCAAAGTGCTCTATAAATAAAGTGGTATGGTATAAATAACAATCTAAGATTTAAAGCATAAAGCTATAAAAATTGTTTTAACAATAACTTCCTTGTGGCAAACCAGACCCACCAAAACGCACTCAGTCAGTTCAAGGACAATTGCTATCCTTCCTTCAGCTCCACAAAACTTTTGCATGAATGTTTGTGGAGACACAATTTTAATCTGTAAAAGAAAATATAAACATTAACTTGTTTCAGGGTTATGAGCTGGGACCACCATCACGAAGTTTACTGGAAGTGGAAAAATAAGTCGTCAGACCCACATAATATAAACTACAAATTCTGTGGCCTTGCTCTCGCAGGCCATATCATGAGAATGTGTTACATTAAATAAAATTAAGCAGACTGCAGTTTTGAAACACGATACCAGGATTATTGACAGATCTTCACAGATCTATACGGGGGGCATGACCTTCAGCTGGACAGTTGGCGTGGTTGACTTCAAGACCTGTTCTCTTTGTCTTTCTGGAGAACCTGTTCAGCTCCCTCTTGTCACAGCATCCAGTGAGATCTTTGTTTCTGGGTGAGATCTTTGCTCCTGGGTGAGATCTTTGTTCATCATCGATCCATCACACCCGGACCGCATATTCTGGTCATTTGTGTTTGATGACCGTGTTCTGACAGTTCTTTGTGAAAGTCTTTGTGGTGTCATTTGTTCAGAGAAAAGTCCAGTGCACAGCCCCCGTTCAGTGCCATAGTTCTTTAAGCCCCTCGAATGTTTATTTTGAGCAGGGCAGCCTGGGAGTCCAGCCTTGGTGTTCTCGGTGAAGTCAGAGAGCCAGCTTCTGGACATGCCCTCAATATCAAATCTGATCCAATCCAATCAATAACCACAGTAGTTTGTGATTCAAAAATTCAGACGCTGCATGTGTGTTTGACATGGTCCTATCTTAATGAACTGTATGTACTACTAACTATGTGTTTTTGCAAGTGTCGTGAGGTCCAGGACTTACGTTTTCCTCTTTCCACAAACATCGCGAGGCTGCTTCTAAAATAAATAAAAAATGAGAAAATAGAAAAATGTAAAAATCCTTAACAAACCAGGTTCAAAGTAATCATGTTAATTCTATAAGCAATCACCTTGAATAGAGCCACCTCTGCAAGTCTGGTTTGCACAATGGAATTTTAAATGTACATTTACATAAAAGTGAATTTTCAACAGAGGCATCCTTTTAATCTGATCTGCATAATAGATCTAAAATCATTAATTTACGTATGAGTAAAATCGTCAATTTAACCTGAAACCTGAAATATTGTAGCCCAATTATATTTCAGAAAATATCATGCATGTCAATTTATTGAAATTATTAAGATAAGTCCTCACTTACCACTTTTCAGTGGTTCACTTATCAAAAGTCAAAGCATGGGCTGGGTGATTTTGCCCTGTGGTCCCAAGTTTTCAATGTTTAAAGTCCAATTTCCACTTATTACAAACTGAGATTCAAATAGAAAAGTATTGATTAAAATTAAAATGTGGAATTAGTCAAGGCGTGTCTGTGAGTACTTCCCGGTTTAATATTCCAAATTATTATTATTATATACACAAACCCAATCTGTCTGAATAAAAACAACCCTTATTACTGCTGTCAAAGCTTTTGCATTACATGGTCAAACAATATGTTATTCTAATTACCTATCAAATTTACCAGACCTCTTTTTGCCTTTAATGGTCATAATTTATGCAAATCAATATCAAAATTAGGTTTTAACAATAAAATGTGTCTTCTACTCCTGGTGAGTTGGCTGGATTCTTGTGCGTATTTAACCTACAGTATTTGCTGAAAAGTTACTTCTAATAAAGCATTTTTATTATTAATCATTTCAGTCACATTATATAACTCTTAAAAGGAAACAGCTCTTATAATCTACTTAACTGTGTAACAGCTTCTATAAATCTATAAAACATCTTTAATGTATGCAAAAATCGTTTTAAAATGATGAATTTAAACTGAGTGTTTCAACTTACAATCTAGTCAAAATTTTATTTGACAAGAATACTTATTTATTCTCTAGAAGTGTTAAAGTTTTATCAATTTAGTTAAACTTTTAAAAGACAGAATTTACTGGCAAGTCTAAAAATAAATTTCTGCTAAATTTTTCTAAGACTTGTTATCCTAAAATGCCTAAACTTAATTTTGATCTGATTATGGTTGTTAATTAAAATTAACAAGCTTATTATAAAAGTTTAAATAGTCAATAATTGTAATTCAATGCAGTATACCGGTAATACTTGCTCTACTTCCCATTTATTTTGCATTAAATCCAAATATATTCCGTACATCCATATATCCGTAATCCAAGTATATTCCAAATATATTCCAAATATATTCAGTTATCAGCATCCTATGCGACTGCTATAAAAACATCCAGTTCCTCTCACTTCACTTCACCTCGCAGTAACAGACCCTAGTCAGAATCTGAAAACATGAACTGAACCTCTCTGGATGACCAAGATAAACTGCTTTTGTTTCATGAATGTTACTTCTCTGTTCCCCTCAGATAATCACAGGTGACTGAGCATAGTTGCCAAGACCGCTCATCATAAGCCACACTGGGCTCTTTGTTTTCTGTAGTCGCTTATTGCGGTTACCTGGGCTTACTTTGAACGTAAAGTCGCTTATTTGGGCTTGTTATTCATTACACTCTATTCTTCGTCTAGTGACAAGACCACGCTAAAATTAGCTCCAATAAGTGGGGAAATATGGGGAAATAATATAATGAAAAAACGGGAGAAAAGGGCGCACAGCATGGTTAGCTGTCCAATTTTTTGTTTATTTTTACTAAGTTGTACGCAGCTTTCATGAAGTCCATTGTTGTTATTGTCAAGTGTTGACATCACTCTTCATTTAAAATTAAGATCTCAAATGAGTCCCAGAGGTTTAATGGGATTAATCTGTATAAATATGCAAAATGTATCTTTATTCTTTAGAGTGGCTATGTTTTTCAAAGTGTTTAGCATAATTTTTGCCGTTTGTATGCAACGTCATAATAAATGTATGTGTATACTGGTTAAAAACGGTCTTAGTTTTACACAATGGGGTGGGTTGCCAGTTGGGCTCGTTCTGGGCTTGTTTTGGGCTGGTCGCTTGCTTCTGTCGCGAGATCTGGCAACACTGTATCAAAGTTCTCATGACAACAAGGCCTCCTGAATTCTTGCCTCGTCATCATTCAGCTTTTTCGACAGAACTATTTCGATAAAAATTGGTAAGCGAATTCTCAGTTTCTTTTTGCAGAGAAAACAATTCAGAAACGTTTGGTTTCACAGTACAACGGCATTTGCACTGTCTTCGGACGGACGAAGCTTTTAGCTGGCGGCTCCGTCAGCATTAGCTTAGCTTTCATTTCCGATAAAAAACGTAATTTTTGGATTATGTAAAATCGGATCTTTCTTCGTCAGATTTTCATGATAAAAACGGATCTGTCCGCTTGGTTCAGCGAAACAATTTGGAGTCTTTCTCGCTAAAATTTTATTAAATCGGACCGCTGATGTGGGCGCCAGGCCTACTGTTAAAACGTCCTAATTTAACGTTGTTAAGCCTTTAAAACCTAAAGTATTTGGATTAGAATTTTATAAACTAGATTGATCAAATACTAAAGTCTTTTTGTCGCATTCGGCTACATTCATGATTTAAAAAAAGTATTTAAATATTTATTTTATATTTAACCATAAGTTTTTTTGGTCCTGTATATCAGAGATGATTATGTAACTTTTTATAATTTTTCTTAACATCAGGAAAAATACAATGGGAAATGTTTGCAATCAATCCTCTCTCAGTCACGTTTTAAATGGAATGCTGAAGTAAGAAAGTAATAATTTGTATATGTGTGTTCACAGATCCACCGAGAATTCTCCAAGCAAGACAATCAAATTTCTTGGTTTGTAAAATTATTTAAATAAAAATCTACTTGTCAACATCAACTTTAGTTCTCGTGCCATATTTATGTTTATTTTTATTTTATTTATGTATGTTTCATTAGTACTGCCTCTCTGTTAGCACAGTACCTTTCTTGTAAATAAATACAGCATAAATTTTCACACAGACGGGGAAGGAGGGTGTGGGGGAGGGAGTGGGGGGAGGGAAGTGAAGTGAAGGCCCACAAAAACAGATAACAGACAGCAGCCGAGCTACTCATGCACACACTGAGGAAAATGGGAGGAAGAAAAGAAAAAACCAGAGGTTTAGGGCTCCAGAAACACAAACATTACACGTAAAAAGGACTAAACAAAAAACAGAATGACGCGCCATATATATAAATATAAACGTTCTTGTCTTAATTTCTCATCTTGCCTGGCCGGACACGCTAAGTCCAATTTAAAGGTCTGGCAGCCAGCCTCACATTTCTGGTCTTGGCGTATTTTTGGCTGCCCTCGCTTATAAATCACAGAAATCTTGGTTCTGCCAACTAGCGTGTGCGCAAAATTCGCCTAGTTATCGAAGAGCAGACACCTCATTCATAATTTCAAGTCATCGGCTCAGGGTGAATCAAATTGTTTCAAAAACGACATATCAACAAACACTATTTAACACTCACATATCTCGCTGACCTGTGTGGATGTCTGGGAAGCTCCGCCAACCTGACCCTGACCATGGACAGAGGAAGCTGGCCAGAGACAAACCCAATCACTGGACTTTCTGTCATATTTACCGTGCCTCGCAGCTGCGCTCCGTTCAGAGGTCTTCAGGAGCAGGTGTGGGGAGAATGGGTTTTCGGCACCAAAATGATGGGGATTTTAAACCCCTGTTACCTTAATAAAAACCACACAAAGATAAACAAGAGAACAGTGTTAAATCAGACAAACAACTTTGCAAAGGGGAATGGCTTTTAATGTCTTTTGAAACTTAGTTTTGGTCTCAAATACATTGTCCTGCACAATTCCGAATTGTACTGGACATGACAAGCTATTTAAACAAGAAGGAGGTGGAGTTTTGACAGCTCTGACGTCTTACAGATAAAACAAACAAGTCATGGTTCTGATCAAACAAGAACATCTAATCCAAAGATTGTCAAGGCTAGAAGACTGTCTCTTCTGTATCAAGGAGCAAAGCAAACAACATGTTTGTACTATCAAATATAAGTGTTTAAAGGGAACAGAGAATATTTGATATAAGTGAGCTGGGTTATAATTATTGGGTCAGAGTAATTAGTTTTAGATGATAAATATTGAACATCTCCATCAGCTCCTTTCAGCTTATTTATGAAAGTTTCAGTTTTTTTTTCCTGATATTTCAGCTTTTAGCTGTTTTTATGCTAGTTTTAACATTTTTGGCTAATTCCACACTTTTTGCACGAACTCCAACTTTTTTCAGCCTAATTCAGCAAACGTGCTCATTCCACTTTCTTTATGTAATTTAAGCTTTTGCATTTTTAGCTACCCTTCAGCTGTTTTTTGGTGTTAATTTCAGCTTTTTCCCCCAGATATTTTAAATTTTTGTGTGTGCTCATTTATTCTTCTTTCAGCCTATTTGGGCAAATGTGTTCTTTCTGCTTTGTTATGCTAATTTAAGCTTGTTCAACCCTTTCAACTAGCTTTTTAGCCAATTTGAGCTGTTTTCAGATAAATTCTTGTGGTAATTTCTGCTACTATCAGCCTAATTAACTTCTTTTTGCTAATGTATTCCTTCTTTCTGCTAATTTTAGCTTATTTATGCAAGTTTCAGCCTTTTCTGCTGTTTCAGCTCCTATTTATTTTGCCAACAAGAATTACAACTCATAGTGCCACAATAATTGATAATATTTTCACAAATATAACAAATGGGGATGTGATAGGTGGTATCTTAACGACCGACTTAAGTGATCATTTACCAGTTTTCACAATCTTTAAAAATGATCAAAATATCACAAAAGCAGTCACAACGAAGAAAAAAATCATAAACACATCAAAAAAAGTTTTGGAAAAATTGAAAGAGGATCTGGATAAACAAGACTGGAATGATGTGTATGTTGATGATGCGAACAGAGCATATGATGAGTTTATGAATATCTTGGAAACCCTGTATGTAAAGAATTGTGTGCAAACAAATTACACAAAGAGAAATACGAATGATCAACCATGGATGACAAAAGGGTTAAGAAATGCATGTAAAAAAAAGAATTATTTGTATTCATGTTTCTTGAAATTACGAAGTCAGAGCGCAGAAGAAAAATATAAAAAGTATAAAAATAAATTAGTAGGGATTATAAGGAAACATAAGAAAGAATATTATAGTAAATTATTAGATAAAACTAATGGTGATATGAAAGCAACATGGCGAGTAATGAATGGTGTACTGAAGAATCATAAAGCAAAAACTGGTATTTCAAAATATTTTGTAAAAGACAACGATGAAGTTCATGATGAAAATGAAATTGTTAATGGATTTAATCAATATTTTGTAAATGTTGGATCAAGCCTTGCAGCTAAGATACCAAAAGTAGATAAAAATATGATCCACTCAATTACAGGTTGTGCAAATAGTATTTTCCTAAATGGAACTAACAAAGAGGAAATAATGAATGTAGTAAAACATCTTACAGACAAGAGATCGAAAGACTGGGTGGACATGGATATGATGTTTGTAAAGGACATAATGAGCCATATTATTGAGCCGTTCACATACATATGTAACTTATCATTTTCAACAGGAATTTTTCCAGATAATATGAAAGTAGCTAAGGTCGTTCCTCTTTTTAAAAATGGTGATAAATGTGTATTCAACAATTATAGACCTATATCCTTGTTACCACAGTTTTCAAAAATTCTTGAAAAACTATTTGTGAACAGACTAGACCAATTTATAGATAAACAAAATATTCTAAGCAACAGTCAGTATGGGTTTAGATCAAAAAACTCTACATCAATGGCTCTCATGGAACTAATGGAACAAATAACTACTGCTGTCGATCAAAAACAACATTGTATCAGTATTTTTGTTGATTTAAAAAAAGCATTCGATACTATTGATCACACCATTCTCCTTGAAAAACTGAACAAATATGGTATTAGAGGACCAGCATTACAGTGGGTATCTAGCTACTTAAAAAATAGGAAACAATTTGTACAAATAAATGATGTAAGATCTGACCTCTGTAATATCACATGTGGAGTTCCCCAAGGCTCTGTACTTGGACCAAAGCTTTTTATTTTATATGTGAATGACTTGGTAAATGTGTCAGGACTCCTTAAATGTGTACTTTTCGCTGATGATACCACTTTTTTCTGTTCAGGTGAAGATATAGAACAAATGTTAGAATTGATAAAGACAGAATTTGTCAAGATACAAACTTGGTTTAAAATAAATAAATTATCATTAAATCTAGAAAAAACTAATTACATGATATTCGGTAATAAAAAGAAAACTGTTGATGTTCCACTCAAAATTGAGGATGTTGAGATTTGTAGAGTGAATGAGGTGAAGTTTTTGGGTGTTATCATTGATGACAAACTGACATGGAAACAACACATAAATTCTGTAAGAATAAAAATAGCTAGATCGATAGCAGTACTGTACAAAGTCAGAGACCTATTGAATGATAAAGCTCTGTATTTGTTGTATAACACAATCATTGTTCCACACTTAATCTATTGTATTGATGTTTGGGGGAAAGCGTGTAAAACAATCACAAAGCCTATTTTTGTATTACAGAAAAGAGCTGTAAGAATTATCACTAGAAAGCATTACCGTCATCCATCAAGTACATTATTTTATCAACTAAAATTATTGAAGTTCCATGATTTGGTAGACTATAATATTTTATCAGTTATGTATAGAGCTCAAAATAATGCATTACCTTTAAATATCCAAATGCACTTTGTTAAAAGACAAAGTTGTTATAATCTTAAGGGAACAGAGTTGTTTGTAAAACCACAATTCAGAACCAGTTTGAAGGGACGTTCTACCTCAATCCAGGGAATTAGATTATGGAATGGCTTGGAGAATGTAGTTAAAAATGCCAAGTCAATGTTTACATTTAAAAAAATGATCAAAACAAATGTGTTAAAAAAATATATGTGAAATAACGTAATGTGTATTGTATTAGTTAGAAAATTAGAAAGAGTTAGTCATTTTGTACTGTTAGTTAGAAAATTAAAAAGAGTTAGTAATTTTGTACTGTTGGTTGAAGAATATTATTGTTTAACCTGACTGTTGGAAAAAGTTGGTTGAAGATTATTATTGTTTACATGGTTTGACTACTGTTGTTTAATCTGATTGTTGGAGATAAGGGGCAGATATAATAAGATTTATTCTTCTTTCTGCCACCTTTCATTTTTTTACATTTTGTACACTATCATTATGAGATTGCCTTGTATTGTTTATTTTGTAAAAAAATGAACAAATTTAATAAACATAAACATAAACAATTTAGCTATTTTTATGCCCAAAAAAATTTCCCCAGCTAATTCCAATTTTTTTTTTTAGCTCATTTCAGCTCTTTACGCCACTTCTGGTAGTTTCAGCTTCTTTCTGCCTTTTCAGCTACTTTTCAGCTTTTTTAAGCAAATATCAGCCTTTTCAGCTAATTTCCTAATTTCTGTGCTCATTTCTGCTAATTGAAACCTAATTCAGCAAAAAAAAAGAAAAAAATCTGCTTTCTTCTGTTAAGTAATGATTGCTCTTTCATTTCAGCTACAATTCGGCAATTTTTAAAGCTAATTTCAGCTGTTTTCCAGCAAGTTCTTCAGCAATAAGCACTCACACTGCATTTTCGCAGGAAATGAAATGTCTCTAGTTTTTTATGTCCCTCTCTCTCATTTCCCTTTTCCACAATGATGTGGATTATGCTGCCTCCCTGCCTCTTCCACCAGTCACCTAACTCTGCTGTGGTCACAAGCTTAACATCCCAAGTTTGCCTTGGCAGTGGTGTGAATTTGTGCAGCTGGGAGAGCACGATGAATCGGATGCGAGCAAATTGTGCATGTGTGCGAGTGAGCTGACAGGGCTCAGAGCTCAGACTCAGTGGAGCTGAGACGCACCAGATTGGGCGGACTTGTCCAAGCAATACATTTCTGATTGGTCCAGGTTACAGAGCACAAATGTTCCCCCTTTTGTGTCACTGGTGCACAAAGAAATGCCTTTTTTATTTTCTGTTCTAAAAGCAGCACGTTCTTTTGCATCAACAGATTATAATTCATTTCCACAACATTCATTGATTATTGCCAACTGCCCTGAGACCCACCCCAGCGATTATGGCTCCAGGCTGGGGAGGGCGAGACTGATTCCCCTAATGAGTCATAAAAAAGGCGAGGAATTATACACTCCAATAGCCTTGACATTGTGTGATATTCAATATTTGGTCACTCGCTCTCGGAGTCTATTTGTCTTCAAAGTTGGCACATGCTCAAATGCCCTCAGACATGCATTTGCACAAGTAAACAGAGAAATCTTGACTTTCCAGTGCCGTTGTGCATTTTCTGTGCACTCAGGATGTTTGAGCAGAGGCAGGATTCTGCTGCACAGCTCAGAAAAACAAACACAAAGGTCAAACAGATGTGTTTCCAAATATGCTGTGATTTAGTTTGGCTCATCACTGCCACGCTGAAGCCTGCAGTTGCATAATGAAAACAAAGAGGCCGGAGTGCCTAAAACTATTACACGATAATTGTCATAATGCTGTTCAGTGTGCTGACTGTGGATCCTGCCTGGAGTGCCAGTCCCTCTTTGGTGGTAATATGTGGGAATTGCTCCTTTTTGTCTCCCTGTTGAACTGTAGTTCACATGCCAACATCTCACCCACTAAGACTTAAAACATAATTTCTCATATTTCTAGGTGTTGATAGCTCGGGAATTTTAAAAAGCACATGTACCGGTAGCCTTCTGCAACATATACGTTTTTTTTTTTTTTGTTTATAAATGTATTCATTTTAAAATACAATATAAAATAATCCCATAAACGATAAGAATATAACATTTAAAATGAAAGGTAGCAGAAAGAAGAAAAAAATCATATTATATCTGCCCCTTTTTTCAAACAATCAGTTCAAACAATAATAATCTTCAAGTAACAGAACAAACAGACTAACTTTACTGTATATACAGTATATATACACACAGTATATATATA
>JBBPBX010006202.1:18982-44483 GCA_038048925.1 Garcialebias charrua
ATATATATATATATATATATATATATATATATATATATATATATATATATATATATATATATGTATATATAATATATATACAGGTAACCCCCGACCTACGACCCCATCGACCTGCGAACCACGGGACCTACGAACATATCATATTTAATAAAAATATGAATTTAAAAAAAAAAAAATTTTTTTTTTTTTTTGTGTTTAAATGTTCTTAATTTCATGTGTACATCACTTTGTTGCAGCTCTGGTTGTTTTAAAGGCTTTATAAATAATAATTATGATAAAAAAGATCATTTCTGATCATTTTTGAGCAATTTTTGAGCAATCTTGGGCAACAGGAAGTAGGTCTTCAGTTTACACGGTCACAAATTAATGTAGAACACCGGACGCTATTTTAGGTTCAGTCACTGGGGTCTCCGGTCACAAATTAATGTAGAACACCGGACGCCATCTTAGGTTAGCTGCCGAGAGCCGGACGAAGACTGGTGACCAGGATGGCTTCATATGGATTAATTACTAGCTGGAAACGTCTCTGTGAACTTTGTGGATGTCTCAGGCAGCAGCGGATTTATCGCCGATCGTGCCAGGCCGCCGTGCGAACACCTCCGGCCGGCCTGGCTACACCTCCGGCCTGGCTAGCTCCAGAGCTAACACTGGAGCTAACACGGGAGCCGGCCTTTTGAACACTGGTGACCAGGATCGCATCATATGGATTAATTACTAGCTGGAATAGCTCTGTGGACGTCTCAGGCTGGAGCAGCGGCTGGAGCAGCAGCTGCAGATTGATCGCGCCGCCGCTCCAACACTAGCTCATGGCTTGGCTAGCAGAAGCTAGCCAGCTAGCTAACACAGGTCTGGAGCAGCTGCGGTGGCTTGCCGGCCCCCGCGCTGCTTGGCCCGAAAACAATCAACGCATGGCAACCTATGTCGGCTTTGACCATCTCAAAGTAAGAAAATATATTTTTATTTATTCTGTAAATGTGAATAGCAATGTTTAACATTACAGTACACTACTTTACATGCTTAAATGTGTGCGCGCGCTCCGTTAGCATGATAAATAAAGGTTGAATGAATGAATGAATGAATAATTTTTTTTTTTAAATATAATTTTCACCCCCTACCTACGAACGGATCGAGCTGCGAACGGTTCTTAGGTCCCAAACTCGTTCGTAGGTCGGGGGTTCCCTGTATATATATATATATATATATATATATATATATATATATATATATATATATATATATATATATATATATATATATATATATATATATATATATATATATATATATATACTATATATATATATGATGATGATTATCCGATCAGTCGTATCCGACTTTCGGTCATTTTATGAATCTTCATACTCCACGCCTTCCTGTCTTTCACCAATTCTTTCAAATCTGCAATTGGCATAGTCATTGTTGTCATGATAGTGTCGAGCCATCTTGTTCTTTGGCGGCCTTGTCTTCTTTTCCCACTGACTTTTCCCAGCATCACTGACGTTTCTAAAGAATCAGCGCGCATCACATGGCCAAAATATGAGAGCTGCTGTTTGGTGATTTTGCCCAATAATGACATTTTCGGTTTGACGCGGTCCAAAACTGCCTTGTTCTTCATCATGGCAGTCCAAGGTATTCTTAGCATTCTCCTCCAACACCAAAGTTCGAATGCTTCGACTTTTCTTTTCTCTTCTTTTCTAAGCGTCCAACTTTCGCAACCATACATCATTATAGGGAAGACAATTGCGTTGACCAATCTGACTTTTGTTGCAATGCTAATATCCTTGCTCTTCCAGATCTTTTCCATTCCCTGCATTGCAGTCCTGCTGAGTGTGATTCGCCTCTTGATCTCGGGCGCCGATGCCCCACTGCGGTCGATTTTTGCTCCAAGGAAAATGAAATCTTGTACAGACTCGATTACTGTGTTGTTTATTTGCATGTTCATTACACCATTGCCTGCAGTGGTCATAACTTTAGTTTTTTTGATGTTCAGGTACAGTCCCATTCGTTCGCTTTCCTCTTGCACTCGTCGGACGAGACAGTCGAGGTCCTTTTCACTCTCTGCGAGCAGGGTTGTATCATCTGCGTATCGAAGGTTATTGATGTTTCTGCCGCCGATTTTGATTCCAATCTCAGATTCGTCCAAATTGCATCGCCTCATAATCACTTCTGCGTACAGGTTGAATAGAACTGGTGATAGGATGCAGCCTTGTCGAACTCCTTTCCCGACTCGAAACCACTCCGTGTTCCCGTAGGCTGTCCTAACCGTTGCTTCCTGATCATTGTAAAGTGATTTTATTAGCTGTACGATGTGTTCAGAGATGCCCATTTCGTTTCAAGCACTTCCATAGCTTTTCATGTTCGACGCAGTCGAAAGCTTTGCTGTAGTCAATGAAGCACATATAGACGTCCTTTTGATATTCCCGGGTCTTCTCCATGATCCAGCGCAGATTCGCGATTTGATCTCTAGTGCCACGTCCCTTGCGAAAGCCAGCTTGGACTTCCGGCAGTTCCCGTTCGACAATTGTTGCGATGCGTGTCTGTATGATCTTCAGAAGGATTTTACTTGCGTGAGATATGAGGGCTATAGTACGATGGTTGGAACATTCCTGGATATCGCCTTTTTTAGGAAGAGTGACAAAAACGGATCTTTTCCAGTCCTTGGGCCATGATTTGGTGGACCAGATTTTTTGACATAGGTCGGTTCAAATCTTGGTCGGCACTGCTTTTAGTAGTTCGGCTGGTAGATGGTTGATTCCTAAGGCCTTCCCGTTTGGTAGTTGTTTCAAGGCCCACTCGACTTCTTCCTCAAGAATGCATGGTTCTTGTTTGGCCTGACATGCCTGTTCCAATGGTCCTATTTGATGGCCTGAATACAGCTCTTCTATATATACTCGCCATCTTCGCTTGATTTTATCTTTGTCTTGTAATAATTTACCATCGTAGTCCTTGATGGTCGCTGCTTTACGTGCTGCAAACGGTGCCCTGGTCTGCTTTACATATGTGAATAGAGTTTGTGTATGACCTTTCTTGTTTGCTTCTTCCAGATTGGCGCATTGATTGCTCCAGTAACGTTCTTTGTCTTCTCTGGCTTTTCTCTGAAATACCGCATTTAGCCGTCTGAATTCTGTGTTGTTGCCAGCAGCTTTGGCTTCTCGGCGCTTGTTGGTAATTCTGATCGATTCATCCGATAGCCATTGAGGTCGTCTTCCTGGTTTTATCAATGGGATTATTTGCTTTGNTATATATATACCGGTATATGATCAATTCAGTTTTGATCATTTTCTTATATGTACACATTGACTTGGCATTTTTAACATCACTCTCCAGACAATTCCACAATCCAGTTCCCTGAACTGAGGTGGACTGTCCCTTCATCTCTCAGGTCAGAGGCAATGTGTTCGACATAACGGTACTTCATCTAGCTACCTAACGGTCACCAATGGTGTGCCACAAGGCTCAGTTTTAGGTCCCACTCATTTTACAATTTATAAAAAGAGTTTATCGGCTCTTAGATAGTTAAACCACTTCCACACCGCCAGATTAGGCTTTCCTCCTTTATCAATTATGTCATCTGCTTTCTCTTCACTCGTGAAAGCTTGTTCAGTCACATTCTGACGGTCATGGGCACTCATTTTGAAGCAAAGACAACACGTGTTGGAGATTAGCCTTGCCAAGCCTGCTACTGCTAACGCCTTCTGGACTCGAGCTCTGCGTAACCTCTACATCACCACCTCTACTTACACTTGTGTCCCACCTTTTTCTGTTTGGATTGAAACTGAATCAGCCACTTCAACCCAAACATAAAAAGAAATGTGTCAGTGAAACCCTGTAATCATATAGAAATATAAAAAATGTGCTTAAAACTCATATCAGTTATTGAATAAAAGTATATCGTGACATATACTGTATATATATCAAATTATTGTCCAGCCCCACATGATGGTAGTACCTAACCCATGTTTTGATGCATCAACCTGCAGTGTCACTTCTGCTTTCGGTTCAAAGTAGGCTAGTACTCTCCATGGTTCAGCCGTTATTGTCTCTTAAATTTTTTTCAAATGCTTTTCCGTATGTCTTGCCCCATCTGAACGCTTTATCATGCTTTAGAAGTTGTCTGAGTGGCACGCTTACTTCAGTGAGTTTTGGTGCAAACTTGCCAGATAATTCACCATGCCGAAGATTGTCTCCAGCTCTGCTTCATTTTATGGTGGTGGCATGTTGTGGATGTTGTGGATCGCTTCCACTTTCATGGGATATGGCTCAAGTCCATTTGCTGTGAGTTTGTGACCAAAATAATTGATTTAGCTGACACAGATGCAACATTTGTCTAGGTTGAGCTTTAGACCCTTTCCTCTTGTTCGGCTGAGCATGGTTCTGAGGTTGCAGGCATGCTCTTCGTTTGTTTTCCCAAACACAATGATGACATCTACGATGCCAGCCACTCCTTCCAGACCCTCATATGTTTCATTGATCCTCCTTCGGAATTCATCTTGGGCAGACACAATGCCAAACGGCAGCCCGAGGAAGCGATATCTGCCAAAGATGGTAAAAGTAATAAGCAGTGATGAATCTTTGCTAAGTTTGATGGCCCAGTAACCAGATCTAGCATCTAGTATAATAAAATACTTTACTCCATTCAACATGTAGGTTATGTATAGAGTTCGGAGGGGATAATGTGGCCTCATATCTTTGTTCAGAGCTCTTGGGTCCAAACATATGCAAAGTTTGTTTGTTTTTGGTTTATCACAGATTACCGGTGCATTCACCCACTGTGTTGGCTCTGTTGCTTTATATACCATACCATACCATACCATACCATACAATTTTATTTATAAAACACTTTAAACAGCGACAGGACCAACCAAAGTGCAGTACAAACAGAAACAAACAGGCAAAGCACACAGCAACATACAACATAATGTAAAATCAAAATACAACAAAAACAAAATATTAGCAGATAATTGCATAATGACTAAAGCAGTGTGATGCATACAGGTCCAACATAGATCATACAGTATTGAAAGCTAGGGAATAGTAATGGGTTTTTAAGCGGGATTTAAAAATTGTGAGGGAGTGGGCCTGCCTGACAAGCAGAGGTAACTCGTTCCAAACTCTTGGGCCTGCGACAGAGAAGGCCCTGTCACCTCTGCACTTAAGACTGGTTCCTGGAACTGTGAGCAGCAACTGGTCCGCTGGCCTCAGAGAACGCAGTGGAACATACAACTGCAGATCAGTGAGATAGAAGGGGGCAGAGCTATTCATTGATTTATAGACATACATGCATATTTTGAACTGGATTCAAAGGTGAACCTGTAGCCAGTGCAGGGAGGCCAAAACTGGTGTAATATGCTCTCTTTTGCCTGCATTGGTTAAAAATAGGGCTGCTGCATTCTGTATC
This sequence comes from Garcialebias charrua, assembly GCA_038048925.1. Taxonomy (NCBI): domain Eukaryota; kingdom Metazoa; phylum Chordata; class Actinopteri; order Cyprinodontiformes; family Rivulidae; genus Garcialebias; species Garcialebias charrua. The sequence goes on from JBBPBX010006202.1 coordinate 24,381, forward strand.
AGTTGTAGTCGTGCAATGGAGGTCTGACCAATACTAAACAGGAGGGAGTTGTAGTAATCAAGTCTGGATGTTATGAATGCATATATTACTGTCTCCAAGTTATTTTTTAGACAATATGGGCTTCAGCTTATATAGGATGCCATGTTGTTCCATGTTTTCTAGTTTCTGTTGCAGGCATTCTTTGAGAGCAAAGGACACTCTCCTTGGGGGACAAACCACTGGTGTAACACTCGAGTCAATTTGGAAGCGGCATTCATCCTGAAAAACACCAATGTCTTCAAAAACATCAGAGTACAGTATAGTATTCTCTTATTGCGTCAGTTGGCTGGTTGGCGGTTTCTGTGTTGTTTGCAGTGGAGACTGCATATACAACTTTTATGAGTCCAAGGGCTTTACAAGCTTTGTAGCCTAGAATACGTGGGTTATTGCAGTCTATGACATGGAATCTCTGTGTTGTTATTTTGTCTTTGTATCTGCTGTCAAGGGTGCAGTGACCTGTCACCTTAAGTGGCTGTCCTCCACATCCATACAGCTTGTACCTGTACTTGTCTTTCTTCAAAATCATATTTGGCATGAGCTTTTTAAACTCTTGTGAGTATCACGTTTGTGCGCCTGTGTCTAACTTGATTGTTAGTTTCACATCATCTTGTCCCAGACTTATTTCTGCATATGCACTGTCCTCTTCCTCTTCTTCTGTCTCTGGTGTCTATATACAGCTCTGAGTTAAACCTTTCCTGAGTTTCTCTTATTGTGTGCACCTCTCTGGGTCCAGTTTTAAATTAAATAAGAGATTTGGATTTGCATACTTTTACATAGTGGTGTTTTCTGCACTTTAAACACTGTTTCCCTTTTGCTGGATTTTCTGTTTGTCTGTTAATGTGTGTCTCCACAAGCACCACAGCCTTTACTAGGTAATTTCTGGTTTTCTTTTTTTCTGATCAAAGCCAGATTTTCCTGTTCTTTTACCCACTGCATGTATTTCCTGGTGGTCATTAGCCATAGCGTTTAGCTGTTGCTGCACCAACTCTTGGGAGCAAGCTATCTCAATAGCTTTGTCTAGCATCAGCTCTGGACCATGGCTCATTAACTTTTCCGCACTTCGATGAGTTTGTGGCAAAACGATGTGGTCTCTTACCATTTCGTCATTATTGGTGTAGCCACAGTCTTTGACTAATAATTTAGTTACAAACTGCTCAAATGACTCACCACTGCTATGCATCTTCTGGTGGAACTTGTATCTGGCGAAGATTGGGTTAGCTTTGGGTGTGAGATACACTGTGATATTATGTTTTTAGCAACTTAGCTTTGTCCGCTGACATGGCCCAGGCCCAGGTGTTGCTTACATCCCAGCCTTTAGCTCTAATCCGCAGCAGGAAAAAACGGCATTTCTGCTCCTCTGTTTTCCGTTCAAGCAGTCCCTTAAACATCAGCTCTGTGTGCTGTTTGAAGCAGCGCCGTGCATCCGGAAAGTTGGATGAATCCCAGTCCCTCCGCGGAGTTGGAAAACCAAAGGCCTCCAGCTTATCTCTCCCGACAATAAAATATTACCCCTTCATTATTGTGTTCAGGTCCGTAAACTACTCTGACACCATGTTGTGCCTGTCGGCTTGTTAATAAATCAACCAGTACATCAGCTTGCTGGAGTTAACTATATTTATTCTGTATTCGTCAAACAACTACTCCAGCAGCCATCATGCCATCAATTTCCCAAACTGTAGTGCTACTTTTGGTTTCAGTAACTGGGTATTTTGAATAAGAGTCCCATTAATACAGTTAGAACAAAACATTACAATAAGCAAATGTTAACTCCAGTCTATTTCATATTATATCACATAATATCGTGCAGTTGCAGTCAATGACAAATTTCTTACAACATTTTGTAACAAATTGTGCGAACAATGCAAAGCAACATGATATTTCTATTCTAAAATCAAAGTGCTAATGGGTTAATCAAACTGGTTAATTGGTTTAATCAAATTATAAAATGTACAATATTACTACTTCAAAGATTCAAAAGATTCAAAGAGCTTTTATTAACATTGCACCAGTTTTCACCAATACAGCGTGAATATGCATGTACAGTCATCCTGAAGATGGGGTGAGTGTGTAAAGCTGCTGCTTATTCAGAACACATGACATATTCTTCAGCGCGGCCTCTCTCATCCGTGTCGGGATGAAGGTCAAAGGTGTGAAAAAAGGAAAGTACCATGAGGGTCACAGCGTTGGTATTAAAAAAAATGTATCACATTTTGTCTGCCAAGACACCGCATGACACAGTAAAAACTATACCAATAAGCACATTTAAGACAGTTACATGTTGCATGTTGAGACTGAGGCAGGGAGGTTTCTGTCCATGAGACATTCCAGATAGCGACAGTCTGACCAGCCGGCCTCCGATAACGCTCATAGAAAAGTTCTCCGGGGGGGGGGGGTAGCAGACAAGACAAGAGAGCAGCTGTTTTGTCCACAGTAGAGCACATCTCAGGAGAAATTAGATATCCAGTAGTGCTGGACGATAATTCAATAACGATAAATATCGCGATATACTTTTATTCAATAACGATGATATGAAGTTTAAGCATATTTTCGATATTTCGATAGGATTTTACAACTTTTCACTGACGTTTTTCTCTTTCTGTTCGGGTTGAAGCGGCTGCTTCAACAACGCGCCCGGACAGAAAAGGCTGTGACACAAAACGTGCGTGGTGACGTCGTTGTTACGCAGCGCTCACTCCAGCAGCAGACGTTAGCGGTAGCAGGCTAAAAGCTAAGCTAGTCTCCAAAGCGTGTTGTTTTCGCTTCAAAACGAGTGCTCATGACCGTCAGAATGTGACTGAACAAAGTTTCACAAGCGAAGAGAAAGCAGACGACATCACTGATGAGAGGAAAGACTAATTCGTCGGTGTGGACGTAGTTCGGTTTTGTTAAACTGCAGGCTTCTTCTGCAGCGAGTCCTACTCGGTTTCTTTATTTTTCAAAACGTGACGGAGAGTCGTTCTAACTAGCTGTGGAAACATCTACTTGTTTAATCTGAAGAGTTTCCACTCGATAGAATATGATGAGAGTCAGAAGATGAAGAATAAAGTTTGAGCCAACGTTTCCCTGAAACTACGACGTAAACAAACAGCCCCAGCGCGACATGTTTTTTTATTGAAAATAAAACAGATTCATCAGAATAAAAAGAAAGAAAAACACTGAATGAAAAGGTGCAGAAAGACGAAAATAGTGTTATAATATCTGCCCCTTGTTTAAAAAATACAAAATAACTACAAACAACAACCTTCACTTCACCTGCACCACACCTTCCCAACAACTTTGATTTAATCATCTTTTAAAACATATAAATAGTTTTATAAATGTTTATGATGATATCAAGTCAACACAATCCTGTTTCCTGATTTACAACTCAGCTCCTTCACACTAGTTCTAAATGAAGATTTTACAAACATTTACATTCCCTTCAGGGTTTAATAACTTTTTAAACAAAATGTAATTGAATATTTGGGGGTAATATTTTTTTTAGTTTTATACATGACTTGTAAAATACTATGTTCAACCAAATCATAACATTTTAATAATTTCAATTGATGAAATAATATATTTGTTGGGTGACCATAGCACTTCCTAATAATAATTCTTACAGCTCTTTTTAGTAAAATAAAAATAGGATTTGTAAAAGTTTTGCATGCTTTTCCCCAAACTTCAATACAACAGATTAAATATGGAACAATCATTACATTATACAATATATTCAAAACTTTGTCATTCAAAAACTATTTTACTTTATACAATAATGTAATTGATTTTGTTATTTTTATTCTTAAGTAATTTCCATGAGATTTCCATGTCAGCTTCTCATCAATAACGACACCCAAAAGTTTTATTTAATTAACTATGAATTTCAATGCTGTAAATTTTAAAGTTCTTGTTTAAAGTTAAAACTATTAATATTGACACAGTTGAGAATTTTATGCCAAGAAAGTTCATGCTCAATAATCCAGGTACCAAATCCAATAATTCTCAGTTGGGTCATCTGGAAACTGGATGGAGGATGGAGGGTGAAACGTTTCTATAAAAAAACTGTCCATGACCCGACAGAATTATTGGGTTGAGAATTTTATGTTTATTTGATGGTGATTTCCATCTTTTTGGAGGCTAAATACAAATACAAGGTGAACATCAATTTATTTGTATAGTTTATAGGTTTTTTTAGGCTTTTATATTGTTTATATCAATATCGAATTATATCGATATCGACCGAAATTAAGAACTATATCGTGATAAAAATTTTGGCCATATCGTCCAGCCCTAATGTCCAGCCTTTTTCAAGGCTGTTTCCAAGGGAGTCAGATAAGAATTGACAAATATTTTCACTTCAGGCTCACATTGTAATTTCTGCAGCCTTCAGTCTGTAAGGGCGACTCTGTTCCAAGTGATCCAATTCGGGACTTTTTCCACTGATCCAAGCTCTGACCTCAGATGTTGACCACAGCGTCCAGAGTCCCAATCCGAGGGTGATCTGTTCACCCTCTGGATAAGCTCGCAAACAGCTGATTTCTCGAGGTCACCACGCAGACCAGACGTCGGGTGCTCCAGGCATTAAGTCCTGCTGAAGTCTCCCTCTTTTGCGATAGGCCAGTGCTCCACAAACGCCAAAAAGCAAAGCGCTGCCATCGTAATCCAATATAATCCAGATTCTTCACCTCCACAGAGCATAGCACAGAGAGCGAGATGCACACCATCCACACCCACAGGAAGCCATGGCGTATCCTCTTCGTCACTCTGTGAGGGTGGACTGGCTCCCCTCGTGCCTTTTCTTCTGTAGAAATCTTGTTCGTAGAATCGAATGCCCAAACCTCCAATCCATCTTAATTTGCGTTCGAGGTGCTTTGCTGAGGAGCTGCAGGCAGCAGCGGGGGGGAGGACGGGAGTGGAAAGGACTAGCGACTGCCTCCATCGAGAGCCAAGGTTGAAGCACTAGTTCCATTTTTATGTACTAAGATTCTGCTAAAAAGGTTAGAAAAAAATAGAAGAATCACCTCAGTTAGGTAAAATAAAGTTTAAGCTAATAGGATTTATGAGCTATCTGTGAGTCCGAGTAGGGTCGAGACCAAAGTGGATGGATGCCATCTTAAAACAATCCCTATATGAAAAAATAAAATAAGATAAAATAAAATAAAACAAAAATTTAGCTGTCCATATGAACACTAATTTATAAACATTTAAACCAATACATGTATTTTGGTTGTTTAAATAAAATCATATGATTGTATTTACCGTATTTTCCGCTCTATAATTTGCACCGCTCTATATATCTGCCTATATTGGCAGCACGGTGGCACAACTGGTAGAACTGCTGCCTCTCAGCGAGAAGGTTGCCGGTTCAAATCCCGGTCCGGGGCCTTTCTGGGTGGAGTTTGCATGTTCTCCCCGTGCATGCGTGGGTTTCCTCCGGGTACTCCGGTTTCCTCCCACAGACCAAAAAACATGCTTGTTAGGCTGATTGGTGACTCTAAATTGACCCTAGGTGTGAGTGTGAGAGTGGATGGTTGTTTGGTGTGAGTGAGACAGGTCCCTCTTGTAAATGAGTCCCCGTGACTCAACGAGGCTAGCCTGTATAAATAAAGGTTGAATGAATATGGCGCATTGTCCAATTATTGGCAATAAATTGGAAAAATCCATAAACGTGTCGCACCTCTCTACGCGTCGCGTATGCCACGCGTCACTGCTGACTACCCGAAATGTGGGCCGGTGGTTTGCCCTGCTGCAAATTGCTGCCACACGGAAGGACTTTAACAAGAGTAACATGGTAAAAACAAATTTTTGTTTGCTGAAAATTATAGCAAAGATGTGTCTTAGCTGAACTTTTCCTTAATAAATGCACGTAATTGTCATATCAGCTGGATTTAAAAAGTAGTTTCGCTAGGTGCACCCGCACGGGTGGGACCGCAGCATTTTCTTTAAAATTTAGCAAGATAAACACTTAAAAAATACATTTCTTAGCTGACATTATAGCAAAAGTGTTTCTGAGCTTAACCGTTCCTTAATAAATTCACGTAATGGTAAAATCTGCTGGATTTAAATTGTTTCGCTTTGATGTCTTCCAAACCGTCGTGCGCGCTGCGAAAATAAATGATAAATAAATCGAATTTTAGCTCAAAAATCTCATACAGCTAACAGTTTGTAAATGTCCACCCAGTAATTACTTTCTGTAAGTTTGATCAAAATCTGTCCTGTAGTTCACGAGTTATTTAGATAAATAGTACCCGTTTATGGTAAATACGGGAGCTATAAGGTAACACATCTACGAAGCTAAAACATGGAATTTTAGCTCAAATGTCTCATACAGCTAACAGTTTGTAAATGTCCATCTAGTGATTACTTTCTGTAAGTTTGATCAAAATCTGTACTGTAGTTCATGAGTTATTTAGATAAATAGTACCCGTTTACGGTAAATACGGAGCTATAAGCTAACACATCTGACCTAACAGTAGTTCATACCTCCAGAGCAGGAGGCCGGGCTGCGACAGAGTGTGTCCGACCAGAGGAGGCTGCCGTCGGACACACGAGCTGGAGACGGTCGGTGGACTCTCTGGAAGTGTCAGAGCTCCAGAGCAGGAGGCCGGGCTGCGACAGAGTCAGTCCGACCAGAGGAGGCTGCCGTTGGACACATGAGGTGGGAACGGTCTGTGTTTCCTAGCGGACAAAAGTGGTACTGCACCCCTAGCGGCCGAAAGTGGTACTGCACCATTTTTGCCAAAATGAAAAACGGTCATATCTGAGCCAAAAATTGGTCTAAAAATATGGAAAACAATCCATAAACATGTCACACTGCTCAATAAGTCGCAGGGCATGCAAATTAGGCAAAAAGGTGCGACTTATAGAGCGGAAATACGGTAAGCAGAAATAGTGGCAGCTGATGTGCAGCTTGGGGCACTTCTTGGAAGAATATCATAATACATACTGTACTGCAATGTAAAGTAAAAATTGGTAACCATGTTTACAATTAATTGTAAAACCTTTGAGAATGGAATGAATGAGAATGAAATATTGAGCCTGCATCAGGAGAGAATGGGTCTTGGCTTCACTTTGCCAAGCAGTTAGCTTACAAGTGCAATCGAAATGAAACTCAAAGAGCTATCTATTACAGGCAAGGTATTAAGGCATCAATTTTTCCACAGAACCCCACGTCAAAAGAGCCAAAACATTACTTTAAAATGCTTGTGCTTTTTTGATTTATAAGGACAGGGAATCGTTGTTGCAGTAACACTGAGGACACTTAATGACACAAAGGCAATCTTTTTTTTTGGACAATTAGCAGAGATGAATTAATTAATCAGAGAGAAAATGCAAGCACTGGTTGACATAATGAGGCCTCAACATCAGCCTTTTCAGGAGTCAACATGTTTTTCCCTTGTCTCAGAGTCTGCTGTCCCCTAAAAAAAAAATCACGTCTTAATTACAGGGCGAACACAAAACCTGCGCAAAGAAGAGGAGAGGGTAAAAAGGAGCACGAGCACAGTTATTAGAAACCAAAGCAGGGCAAGAAAAGTGATTTATTAAAATGTTTGGTATCAAAAGAGCAACCTAAAATTTCTTGCTAATATTTGGAGCTTGCTGCAATTTGAGATGCCCCACTGACCAAGCTCCGACTCTGAGGAAAACATGTAATGACTGCACATCAGACATGGCTGAGGGTTGACAGCCATGTGGCTCCCAGCTTCTTCTGATGGGCTTCTTTTTTCTTAAAGCGCCTGACAGACCTCATTAAGGACAGTTCACGCAGGGTCTATTGACATGAGACATACCAAGGAAGAGTCATGTATAAAACATGAACCGCCAAAGGTTATTTAGCAGAATGTACGTGCAGATGTGCAGCACCTGCAAGTGCACCATTTAACTCATTTTTGCAACCAGCCCCTGAGTTTGTTTTACATGTTAGAATCTTGTTTTGAAAATGATGGGTGCTAAATGACCACAGATTATTATTCTGGGATCGTAGGTTCTACACAAACCTTTTATTATCGCCCACTGCCAAAACCATACCATTATGTTTTTACCCGTTTGATCGTGTGTGTCTTTCTGTCTGTTAGCGAAATATCTCATGAATGACTGTACTTTAACTAATCTTGCAAAGAGTGATAATTGGATGTAAATCTATAAAGGATTAACTTTTGGACTCAACAAGATTTAATGGCCGCCACAGCTAACTGACCTTGTAAAACACCAAAATGGCTATAATGTAGTGAGTTTTACAGATGTTGATCTAAAACTCTGGTAGTAGGTGAGCATCATCCATATCACACATTTGGAACACAGAGATCTTTCTACACCTTTGCTTTCAGATTTGCCAGTAACTACTGGGAATCATCTATCTGTTATCAAAATATCATCAATCACTGGACATAGTTTATTGAAACCTTCAGTAAATAATCATTGTATGTACATCTATAACTGATTCTGTTTTGGAGTCAGTTCAATCGAAGATGGCCGTTACAGCTAATCAACCTCAGCAAACGTGAAAATGGCTATAATCAAGTACGTTTTTCACATAAATAGCCAAAATTTGATCTGGAGAGAAGCTGAGAGTCATTTCTAATACTCTGAACGTGACTCGTCATGATATTGTTTGAGATGGCACTAGTGTTGTGTTCAAGACCACCTAACCCAAGACCAAGTCAAGACCAAGACCAGAGTGTACCGAGACCGAGACATGACAAGTCCTCAAATAAAATAAATAAAATATATTTTTTATCAAATATGTTTTTAATAAAAGTTACATGCTGCAACTTTAAGTTTGCATTTACACATTTTCAAAGCTAAATAACAAATAAATCAGACATTCAGTGGCCCAACTTCCTGTGATTCAACAATGAAATTATACAACTGTTAAATTTGAAACAGTTTCATCACATGTCGTCTTAAAGAGCTGCAGTGGCAAAACACTCTTCACAAGTCCAAACTCTTGGATAACCATGTAGCTGCACAGTGGTTTCAATAAAGTAGTAGATATACACGTAAAAAAGTTAATGGATATTAGTTACAAGTATATCTTTGTAATAGTCAAATTTTATAACTGATGATATGGCAGACATTTTCTCCCACGCCCAGACAATCACTTCTCATTGTCTTGGAGCGACGAGTGTTGCCAGATAGAGTCAAAGTTTTTCATCCCAAAAATCTGTTAAAAACTCCCATGTCAGACAAAAATCCCCCCAATCAGTACATCGTTACAGTGTATTTACTGTTTTAACATGAATGAACATCAGTACAAGGTAATTTAACAATATGTGGCAAAATGCAACAATCCAACAAAAATCTTCCCAGAGTTCCCAGCAAAATCAGAATGAAAACTGCCCAGTTGGCAGTAAACCGCCCAATCTGGCGACACTGGGAGTGATGTGTGAGTGAAATGAGGTGGGCGTGACAGCGGTAACAAAAAAATTATTTAGCAACAAGTCACGTTATCGATTAGATTTGAATCAGTACGTTTTGCATCCAATAAAAACAAAGATGTTGATAAATAAACTGGACAATATTCTGGTAATTTAGTGATATTTCCACAGTTGTGGTCTTTACTGGTCTTGAAATAAAATCCAGAGTCCTCAATGTCTGAGACCGAGAAAAGAACAAGACCAAATGCAGTTGAGTCCGAGACAAGAACAAGACCATCGGAAAGTGGTCTTAAGACCGGTCTCGAGTACTACAACACTGGATGGCACATAAGGTTACTTTCAAGGACTGACCAAACCAGCTACAGCTCCATCATTTTGCCACATCAGACCATCATAATCTAAAACTCTGGCATGGCAGGCGGAGGATAAAAAAACCTTTCCTTAAGGAATGCTTGGCTTTTATTGTATCTAAATGTAAGTCAGAATCATGTTCACCCTCGGCTCCTTAATGTATCTGAAACACAAATTTAATACAAATCCGTGTTAGTATGAAATATTAATAATCTTTGTTATTTTTGGAGCTTATAAACCGCTGGTCAGTATTAGGTCAGAATAAAGGAGTGATGTGCATGGCAGAGGAGCAGCTGAAGATGAAAGTTTGTAGTTTGTAGCCCAAGGTTGGAACTGCACCGAGAAGTTCAGAGAAAAGGCATCTTGTGTCCTTTCAGCTGCTCCATTTTCTCCCTTTTTCTTGTCTAAACACAGCCCGCTGTGCTCCGTTCCCCGCTGTTCATTACCCACTGTTTGCAGCAGCACTTTGTGTAATGTGCTCCAGACAGATTTGACAGCCTGGATGGGGATCATAAAGAACCTCCTGTTAGTTTACTACCAAGAGATCAGACATGCATTCAGAGTCTCTTATAGGTTTTGGTGGAAGAGTTGATGAAAATTAAAAACACGAATAGAGGGAGAAAAGGCAGGTGGTACTGGGAGGTTTTAAATTAGGATCTGTTTCACCCTTAAATCACAGAAAAGAATAGTTATTCATGTCACATGATTACAGCATCTCCTGCTTCCAACCGCAGAATACCGGTACTCAATACTTTCATAATAGTTTCATTTACTTTGAGAACAAACACGCTCCTTTCCACCAGTTCAGGATAAAAGGACGGGACATCCCCTGGTTTACTCCTGAACTAGCTGACCTCCTGCACAGGAGAGACTATCTTTGGGCTGCAGCGAGAAAATCGGGCTCAGACACTGATTGGTTGACTTTTCGGCAGCTGAGGAATAAATGCACAACTGCCATCAAAACTGCAAACCATAATTACTTCCTATCTCAGACCTCCAAAAATCTAAACGACCCTAAATAATTCTGGAAAACCATCAAATCTCTCTCAGGCACCCCCCAATCATCTGACCTCCCATCACAACTTCTCATTGACTCTGTTCCTGTGTCAAATAAGTACGAGATCCTGAACTGTTTCAACAAACATTTTGTTGCTTCTAGTTCTTTATTTGACACAGTTACAAATGGAAAATCAGCCACTTATCTAATAATCAAACTTCTACAAATCAAATCCCTCCTACAAGTCAATCCTCAGTTAATCACACCTTCTCTTTTTCTCCGTTCTCAGTCAGTGAGGTAAATAAACTGTTAAAAGATCTTGATCCTAAAAAATCTGCAGGTCCAGATGAACTTCCACCTTATTTCTTAAGGCTGGCTGCTCATATCATCACAGTCCCTGTGACCCACATCTTTAATCTGTCCATAAGCCAAAACTCCATTCTGGATGCTTGGAAAACAGCCTTTGTTCGTCCTTTGCTGAAGGGAGGTGATCCCACCTCACTGAACAATTATCAACCGATCTCTAAACTCTGCATTTTAGCCAAGGTTCTGGAAAAACTGATAAACTCTCAAATCAAAAATTATTTAACATCTTACCTCTCCATCAATCTGGTTTCAGGAAACACCACAGCACAACGATTGCTTCACTGAAGGTTCTTAATGATGTTGTTGAAGCATTGGATGCTAAGGATTATTGTGCTGCACTTTTCCTAGACCTGTCTAAAGCTTTTGACACTGTGGATCATAACATCCTGTGTCATAAGATTTCAGAAATTGGTTTCTCGGATCACACCACTGGTTGGTTTTCTGATTATCTTTCCAATCGGAGGCAATGTGTTCAACATAACGTTACCTCTTCCAGTTACAGTATTTAACAGTTAAAAATGGTGTACCATAAGGCTCGTTCTTAGGACCAACCCTCTTTACAACTGAATCTACACAGGTAATGTAGGTCACTGCATCCCTGATGCATCCTTTCATTTCTATGCTGATGACAAAGTTGTTTACTGTCGAGCTAAAACAGTTGCTAAGGCTTTCCAGTCTCTGCAATCCGCTTTTGACATCATCCAGTCAGATTTGTTCCATCTCAAACTTGTCCTAAATGCTGATAAAACCAAAGGGATGCTTTTTTCAAATAGGAAGTCAGTCCCAGCAGTTCTTCCTCTGAGTTTATCCTCAAATGGTGTCCCTATTGAGTTTGTTGATTCCTATAAATATTTGGGTATCCTGGTTAATTCGCATCTCTCTTTTAAACTCCATGTGGAAAACCTAGTAAAGAAACTGAAAGTTAAACTGGGTTTCTTTTTCAGAAACAGATCCTGTCTAACATTGAATGTTAGGAAACGCCTTGTATCTGTGACTTTCCTTCCCTCCATTGATTACGGTGACATTCTCTACATGAATGCTCCTACAAGCACCCTGCAGATGTTGGATGTTGTCTATCATGGTGCACTAAGATTCATAACTGGCTGTGATTATCGTACCCACCACTGCACCCTGTATTCACTGGTTAACTGGACATCATTAACCTCACGCAGACTCTTCCACTGGTACATTTTCATCTTTAAATCACTTCTTGGTCTGCTGCCCTCATACATCTCCTCCTACATGTCTTTGCGTGAGTGCAGCTACAGCGTGCGCTCTCAGGACATGATTACCTGCAGTGTTCCGTCAGTGAGGACTGAACTTGGAAAAAGGGCCTTCTCCTACTCTGCTCCTGCTTCATGGAATATCTTACAAAAAGATCTGAAGCTCTCGACCTTGACTTCTCTAAATGGTTTTAAGAATCTGTTGGAATCCTGGCAAAAACCAATGCAGATATGTTCCTGTTTTTGATTTTCTACATCTACCTTATAATGTTTTTGCTACTTGCTACTTTGCTACTTTGTTTTAATTTGTAAAAAAAAAAAAAAAAAAAAAGTATTTCTCTCTCTATTATGTTTGTCTATTGTTGATTGTTTAAGGAAACTCTACTGTTGCTGTTCATCATTCTTTAGTTTGTAGCAGGTCTCTCTTGTAAATAAGTCCTCAAGGCACAATGAGATTAATCTGACTAAATAAAGGTTGAATGAACTCCTGACAATACCTGGCTTGAAAACAGAAAAACAAAAATGTGGAAGAGCTGTTGCACTATTATATAAACAGATACAGATTTCTTTTTTTTTTTTTTTACAAACTTCCAAAATGTAACAAGAAAGTAAACATAAGAGTCACTGCAGTTCAAGACATAGGATCTGAAATATGAATTTGATCCAATCTGCTTCATTTTAGGTATAAAAATAAAAAAGACAAGCCAATCTATGGACAAGGTATATGATGACTCCTGTTTATAATCTGTATAACTGCTATGTTCTTGCTAACATTTCATAAGATAAGAGGCATTTTTGAGCTCATATTTCCAGTCAGATTTATTAGATTATTCCGTTATTCAATTGTATCACCATGCTCCCTGTTCAAACTAACAACTCTTATCATATCCAGCAAAGTTAAGTCAGGTCCTCTGGATGGTTTCTTTTTGTTGAAACGTTTCGTCTTTCGTCCAAAACACTTCATCATTCTGAGGAGCCACTACAAGCAGTTTTATAAATAGCACCTTCACATAGTGGGTCAACTAGTTTGATGGTGCTCAGATGGTTTCTAGAGTCCAATGCTTTCTGGAACTCTTATTTTACTTCTCATTTTATGCGCAGCAGTGGGAGCCATGCTGAATGTTTTATTTTGTGCCATGTAGACCTGTTGGGTACAACCTAATTCTAAAAAAGTGAGGCATTGGTAAAATCAGTGGTGATTAGCCTCTTTTTGGTGGGTGCTCAAGCACCCCTAAATTTGAACTCGGCACCCCAGAAAAACACACACACACACACACACAAAAAAAAACATCCATAGGATTTTGTAAGGAAGCTCGGTTCTCAAATCTTAGAATCACTAAAATATGTAATACATTTGGAATAAATATGAAATAGATGATGACACTCAAACAGGTCAAGGCAATCTATGATTTTATTTTTATTTTTTTGCACGAGTCGGATCCTCAATGCCACCTGTCAATCAACCCAGTACGCTCGTCAGCAACTGACCAATCACTGACCTCAATTTGTCCCGAAGGTAAACACCCCTTAGGAGCAACACCTCCTTTAACTCCGACAACATCGTTGGGGTTTTGAATTACAAACACTTTGCAGTCACAGGTTAATGGTTAAATTAAAGGTTCATTCTTAAAGCTGTGCTTTGTTTTGTGTGTTTTGTATGTCAAGTCAAAGTCAAGTCAAAGTCAACTTTATTGTCAGAACTGCAATATGTACAGGACATACACAGGATTGAAATTGCATTTCTCTTAGTCCCTCGGTGCAACAGTAACCATGTAGATAAATGTGGTAACTTCTGGTTGCATGAGTTTAATCTTTGTTTGCTATGATCCTTTAAAAGTATTTTTTTTTTGTGACTGTGCTCCTCATTTATGGCCATTCCACCCTGAACACACCTGATCTCAGCCTTTGCACTTCTCACAAACCACACCATGGGGTGTGTTGTTCAAGTCAAGAGCTATTGTCAGTACTGGGGGTTAAGCATCCCAAAATGTCAGATCCTAGAATCACCCCTGGGTAAAATGTGAAAATAAAAAATTGCAAAAGTCATAAACCCACTTTTTACATGGTAAACATCAAATGTTTAAACTAAGAGATTGAACCTTTCCCCTCCAAAAAAACAAGTACATTTGAATTTTATGTTTTGATTTACATGTTACCTAACTTTTTAACTTTTATTCTCTCCTATAAATAAAGCTCTAATTGTGTTTTACTCAGATTTAGTGGTACCATAACCCCGGAATTACACTGCACGCGGCTCCGCCCCGCTCCGGTCCGCAGGTCGCAGCTGAACGAGTCCAATTTCCACTGCCTGCGCTCCGCTCAGGTCCGCCTGGATGCGCCGCTCCAAGACACGTGCGAGATCGCGCGATAAATCAAGTGATAAATAAGTAAGTCAGAACAAAACAATTCATTCGGTGGAAAGAAGGAGAACAACTGTAGAGAGACTGCTGCCTTGATCTTCTCTCGTAAATGAGCTACATGGTTTGAGCAACAGGAAGTGATGTTTACATTTCAGAATAAAATACTTTTTTATTTATTTATTTTTGTATTGCGTTATTAGGTGTAGTCATAGTCATAAATATAATAGTTTAGTCATAGAATAGTCATAATTGATAGTTTGACAGCATTTTTGTACAAATAAATCCGTATAGAGCTAGGATTAGTCCGCCCGTGGTGATTTTATTTTGTAAATACGGAAGTTGTGCTCGTTCCTTTTCCTGTTGGTGCGACGTAATCTTCAAAAGTTGACTCCGGCACAGCTCCGTCATCCGGCAGAAATAGAAAATTTTCTAATTTTGACGGACTGCCGTCCGCTCTCCGCAGCTCGCCGCCGCCGTGCGGAGCCAGTGTAAATTCTGTCATTGATTATAATGGGTGCGTATTTGCTGCGGAGGTCGGACCAGAGCGGGGCGGAGCCGTAACGCATGTGGTGTAATTCCGGGGTAACACCACAGCTCTTTAATTCCCACACTTTCAGCTTTACGGATCATGGTGGTAACCAAGTCATTTGATGTTTGCGTGTTCAGAAAAATCAGTAGTAGTTTGACAACCATAATTCTAACCTTGTAGGTTAGAATTCTCTCTGATGGAGAGATGAGAGAAACAGCCCCCTGCACCCAGTTTGCTGTACATTCTCATCACTTTGACCTTCCTTTGATTAATATGTGATATTCATTGCTTCACAGGTTGACTGATGTGGAATTTCACTTTGACCTCCTGCTGCAGGTTCCATGCTTTAACACTAAGGGGGAAAAAAAAGAACAAGTCCTAAATTGATTAGAAACTGCAGCTACTGACATTTACACCCATCTATAACTTTTGTGACATACATATATTAATATTAGGACAGCGTTTCCACGAGATGCTAATCCACGACTACCAAGTGAACTGCTTTATTTCTTCATGAATCCAAACATCAGCAAACAGCTGTATTTGCAGGTGCTATTGCACCCAAACAGCTTTTAGGATCTCTGCGTGTTCCAATTGCTCAAACATCATTGACGTGCTGACCAGTGATCCATGTGACTGCTTATACAGTGCGCTGTGAAAACAAGAGTCTCCCCTCCTCCGTGCAGGACCTTCAGCATCAGCTTTCCACAGAACAAGTTATCTGTTTATGGCCAACAGCTTGATCAGTGTTTGGAAATGAAGGAATATATCAAAATGAATTTATCTCGAAGGCGTGTGTGCGAGAGCGAACATAAATGCATTTCTCTGTTCAGAAACGTGCTGCAGTTTCTAACAAACCACATCAAACCTGTCTGGCAAGTCTGGGCAAATATAATTTTCATCTTATCTGGACACGGCCTGAAAGCATTTTGCAGAAAATTGTCACCATTTTGCCCTAATTTGCAGGTGAAAAAGGATATGTGAAATAAGTAAATTTGGCCGTGCAGTGGAAAGCAGGCACAGCTGTGCGTCTGCATGCCCACACTTGCACACTGTCTTCCTCAAGCCAGATTGCAGAGCCACATCCAGCTTTACACATGGTGTCCACTCCCCCACCCCCTCCACAGCTTCCAGCCTGCCAGCCTCCAACCAGCACTGGCCTGGAGGTAGGGCATTCTGGCAGGCGTCTGTTCCCCCCCCTCTCCACTTTGTTTTATTGTCTGTGTCTAGATTTATTTAAGAAGCTGAATTACAACCGTTCAGTCCAGATTCAGTTGGACATTTGAAACACCCCTCCTCCTCCTCAACTTTACTACAACTACACTTTGAGATTTTCATTAATGAAAAGTGCGTTATAAATTGAATTTATTAATATTATTATTTTATTACAATATGACAACTTCACTAGTCAGCCTTACATCAATAATGACACCAGCTGTTGCAGACAAAGCTTTAAAATGGATTAAAAAAGGGAAACTCCTTGAACAGTATCCTTCTCCTGCGCTTGGTTCCCGGTCTTTCTTTCCTCTGATTCCACTCTCTGAGGAATCTTCCAGAAACGCTTGGTGAATCACCCTCCATCCTCAGGCTGAGCCCAGCTGAGCCACATCTGACTGTCACACTAATAAGCATCGACACACACACCCAGCCAAACAACAACTCCCTCCTAAAGCAGGTTTCATCCTTACGCTGCTCTGTGGAGTTGTTGCCAGTGGTCAATATCTTACCTGCAGTCGAAAGTGCTTAGTGTGTGATCAGTTTTCAAATGTTAAACAGAAAATCACTGGAGGGAAGTCTCACTAAAAGGCTACTCTGGGTCAGCCTTAAAAAAACTTCAAATGCTATTTTTATACATATTGACACTGTTGTTACATTACATTAGTGGATCCCAACCCTGTTCCTTGAGGAACACCATTCTGCATGTTTTAGTTGTTTCCCTGCTCCAACACACCTGATTCAGTGATTTACTTCCTCTCGATCTGCAGAAGCCTGTTAATCATCCATTTATTAAAATCAGGTGTTTCTTAGGAGGAAACAAGTAAAATATGCAGGGTGGTATTCCTCAAGGACCAGGGTTGGGAACCCCTGCATTAGACAACTATCTACATAATAACTCATATCATATCTCATACTAACACATTTCCTTTAAATATCTAAAGAAATTTTATAAAAAGACAAAGTTATTACAATCTCAAAGGGACAGAGATATTCATCAAACCACAATTCAGAACCAGCTTAAAGGGACGGTCTACCTCAATTCAGGGAGTTCGATTGTGGAATGTTCTGGAGAGTGATGTTAAAAATGCAAAATCAATGTATACATTTAAGAAAAAGGTCAAAAAGGACTTGCTCAAAAACTATATATGATGTAGCTTAGTGTGTTTGTGTATTACAGTTAGAAAAATTAAGTAGAGTTATTCATTTTGTGATGTAGTTTGTGTATTACAGTTAGAAAAATTAAGTAGAGTTATTCATTTTGTGATGTAGTTTGAAGGTTATCATTGTTTGAACAAATTGTGAAATAAGGGGCAGATATAATAAGATTTCATCTTCTTTCTGCTCCTTTCATTTGATCCTACTTGTATTCTTGTATCTGATTGAACTTTTTTGTATCGTTCTTTTAAAATGAATAAATAAACATCAAATCAAATCAAATCAAATATAGAGGTCTGTGGTTTATGTGCAACTTATTTACCAAAGCAAAGCACGTTAAGCATAACTGGGCAAACAAACTGTCTAAAATAAAAGTAAAAAAAAAATAAAAATAATTAAAAGCCTGGCATTTCTTGAATGAATGATTACCACCCGCCACCTTTCGTGCCAGAGATTTGAACTACATTAAGATGATCTGATGATGAAAGGGATGGAGTCAAAGTTTGTAAATGCTATTATGCTACATTGGTGTGTGCAAGTGCTCAGGTTGTGTGCTGAGGATAATGCTCAGCGACTACCACAATAAAAGTAGCTCAATAGCTGTAACATGGGGTGAGTTATAGACATTTTGTGTTGGTTTAGAGTTTAACTGTGGTGGCTATCATATACTGGGCTGGATTCAAACATGTATCAGCTGACATGCAAAATTGTTGAAAGTTTCAGTAAAGTCTGTTCAGTGGTTCATGAAATATTTGCTGACAGATAAAAAAATTAAAAACACAATCACACACAGACATGGGCATCAGCGTTGAAGCAGTGGCATAGTCTAGATACTCAGGTAAATGGAGTATACCCACTAGAAAAGCTTAAGAATTTCAGTAAACCCACTTAAAAGTGTCCAATGATTCATGACATATCACACGTGTCATTGATACGTTAAACGGCAGTTAACTTCTGTAACTATGCAGCACTTTGCTTTGTTACATGTTGTTCAAATTCTATGACATTTTTTAATACAAAGCCAACTGTTGTTCAAAGTTTTTTTTTTATATAAGCATCAGAGAAATTTTAAAATGTTCAATATGCTTAAAAATCAAAATAAATTGACGATTACATTGAACTAACCAGTGCACGTTGATTTCTAAGAATAGTATACAGTACCCCACTACAAAAATGTTGACTCCAACACTGCTTTGAAGCCACTTTAACGTGATACATAGAGTTTAGTTGATCCATCATTTGCTTGTTGTTGCATAGATTGTCTGCCTGATGAAGCCTGAAGCATCTGTTTTACAGGACATGATTCACCTGCACTATTGCAGGTGATGAACCACAATCAACTTCATATGTACACATAACTTTAGACTTTTATGTAAAATGGCCATGTCTAAAAATCAAATACAAACTATTCCTGTAATGATGTAATGAAGAAACGTGGTACGTAACATTGATATTTTGTTGCCTCACAGCAAAGTGGATTAACTGCTTACCTTTCTGGTTTCTAACTCTGAACTGTCCCTAGGTGTGAGTGAGAGTGTGAATGGTTGTCTCTGTGTCTCTCTGATGGACTGGAGACCTGTGTCCTCTGTCTCTCTCACAGTGACTGCTGGACATGGGCATCAACTTCTTCTTAACCTGAACAGTAAAAAAAAACAGATGGATGGATGTGGAGTTTAGTTCTTGAAGTGGATTCAGATTGCACTCTTGGTAGACGTTGATTTTTATTAATATCATCTCAGGTTCCAAGTGAACCGAGCTAATAAGCAACGTTCACATTAAAACCACAAACGACCAATTAGACAGCGAGAGATTTACTAGCGGATTCAGCAACAAAATCTGTTTGCTAAACACTATTTCCATGTAATATTATAGTCTAATACTCTTAATGGGTGGTTTTTTTTTTTGTATTAACAAGGGTAACCTTTTTTTAAGTTCCCTTTGGAACATTCACATACATTACAGCTTTGAACTACCAAAAAGCAAAAGTCGTTTGTCTAAGGAAGCCAGCAGATTGTGTTGAATCTTCACTTCGTCACAATCTCCCATCCTGAGCAGCATGTTGGCGACAGTGGAAAGGAAAAACTCCCTGTAACAAGAGCCGAATCAGGCTCAGGATGAGTATTTACCTCTACTGCCCTTTGGGTTCAGAAGATCTGAAAGAGACAGACAATACTGTACAGGGTTGATCCAGGTGTAGTTTTAAGAAAATGAAAACTAATATTGGACCAAATCTGAGGCCATGGTCTTCAGTCGGAAAAGGGTGGATTGTTTTCTTCAGGTCGAGGGTGAGGTTCTGCCTCAAGTGGAGGAGTTCAAGGAGCGTGAGATTGACATCGCCTTGACAGATTGGCATCTATAGCATTGTGGACTCTGCACCGGTACGTTGTGGTGAAAAGAGAGCTGAGCTGTAAGGCAAAGCTGTCAGATTTTGAAATGTGGTCAGTTTGTTTAAATTTTTTGTAGCACCACTAAAATATAGCTCATAAAATCCACGAGAGGAGCCCTGCTC
>JBBPBX010006202.1:58440-69315 GCA_038048925.1 Garcialebias charrua
TCCCCTACTTACGACGACATCGACTCACGAAGTTCCGACTTTACGAGGTTTTCATATTTAATAAAAATATGAAAAAAAAAAATTTTTTTTGTGTTTAAATGTTCTTAATTTCATGTGTACAGCACTTTGTTGCAACTGTGGTTGTTTTAAAGGCTTTATAAATAATAATAATTATAAAAAATGTAATTTTTAATCATATTTGTGCAGCTTCCGGCGGTTTCCGGAAATGCTGCCGTGTCCGCCATTTTACGTTTAGTTACAGTCTCGGCTGCTGCCAGCTGGCTTTGGAGGATTGTGTGTCCGATCAGGGTTGCCTCATACGGATAAATTAGCTGGAAACGCTCGGTGAACTCTGTGGACGTCTCAGGCCCGGAGCAGCAGCCGCCGATCTCTTTAGATGTAGGCTGTGCCACTGATTCACTGGGTCGACTACAACAGAAAAATAGTGTATGTCTCTCAGTTATGAGTCACTAACTAGACTCCAGCCCAGTGAGACTCATTTTAGTAATCAGCACACTTCCTCTCTGTGTGTATGTTGGTTTCTGTCAGTCTTGATTGGGTCTTTCTAAAACTGCTTTAACTCATGTTACTGTCATGTTATGTCACTTTGTTTCTATAGTCCTGTTAGCAAGGGTGACTGCCACAAAATTAGGAAATTTTCACCAAGAAATGTTTGCAGTGTAAGCTCCCTCCCTGTTGCAGTGTCCCACTTCTCCATGTACTGTATCTGAGCTAAAGACTGTAGATTTGTTTTGTCAAAAAGTGTTACATTGAATGTAATTCTATTGATTTTTGCAATAGAAACTGTTTTCACATGATTTTACTTCAGGGACATTAAAGGATTGATGTACTGTATTTAACTTTCATGATAGAAATGTAATTTAGGTTAAATATATATACTATATGTCTATATGATTTTTTGCACTTTTGCTCTTCAGGAGGCAGACTGTGCCTTTGTGTTGCTTCTGATGGCAGTGTTCTGGATAACAGAAGTCATTCCTTTGTCAATGACCGCCATGCTCCCTGCCGTTCTCTTCCCGTTGTTCGGTATAATGAAATCATCAAATGTAAGTTCACAAAAAAAGGGAAATGATGTGCACATGTTGTTTTAGATGTGGGTAGGTGTGTGTGTGAGAACCTACAATCCACACATTTATTAGTTTTCATTTTTTACATGCCGATTCCCTAAAAATGATACTTACACTTTTATTTTTCCCATTTCTACGATTGCGTCACTTGTTGCTTTCTGTTTTCAATAATCCTTTATTTGTTTGTTTGTTTATTTATTTGTTTGTTTGTTTTGTATTCCAGGTGGCCAAAGCATACTTTAGAGACTTCCACATCTTGTTAGTGGGTGTTATTTGTCTGGCCACGTCTATAGAGAAGTGGGGCCTCCATCGTAGAGTCGCTCTGAGGCTGGTCACCATGGTGGGAGTGAACCCCGGCAGGTTAGACTTTATTTCATCACATTCTAGTACAGGGCTTTTCAACAAAACTGGTCAGGGAGGCACAGTATCTGAATACCAGAAGTTCAGGAGCTGGACATATAGCATTTTTTTTTTTCATTCAACCTTTATTTCTAAAGGTTAATCTAATTGAGTCACGAGGACTCATTTTCAAAAGAGACCTGTTTTAAACAAAAAAACGTAATTATGTAAATAAACAAAGTATTACAATGATCTGTTACCTTTAAATTTTAAACACCTTTTAAAATAGTTGGTTTTATTACATTGAATCATAAATACAATAAACAGAACCCAATCCCAGAACCCCTACCCCCCAAATTTATGAACTCATTTGTGGGCCGGACTAAAGTCACCTGCGGGCCGAAAGTGGCCTGCAGGCCAGCAGTTCACTTACCTGTTCTAATATCTTTAGCTTAAAACCAGCCACTAGGGAGCACAAGCCAGTGTATCTCTTGTGGCAGTCCCAAGCCCAGGTAAATGGTGAATGTTGTGTCAGGAAGGGCATCCGATGTAAAACACTTTTGCCAAAACTATAATGTGAGTTCATCAAAGTGAAACCATACCGGATCGGTCGAGGCCCGAGTTAACAACGATCGCCACCGGTGCTGTTTGTTGTGTTCTGTTTAATACCACCAAGAGAGTCCAGCATGTTGTTTGAACATCACTTTATTCTGCTGTGTCACACCTGACAACAATCAAGTCTTCTTCACTTATATACCTTTTTACACCACCATGTAACCAAGAGTTATACTGACACCAAGTGGCTAAACTGTTACATCATCATATCATGACATCCTCCTTTCTTTAAAATATCACAATACCCATTTACAATAATACACATCATATTCATTAACCTTTAACTTTTACATCATCATATCATGACATCCTCCTTTCTTTAAAATATCACAATATACATTACATTTACAATAATACATATATTCATTAACCTTTAAATCACAAGTTCAGTCTTTGAGGTTTCTTGATCTGCCTTGTTGATCTTCTTAAGACAGGTTCACTAGAAATCTCTGTGCTTGAAGAAGATAAAGAAATAGATTTAGATGGAGATGATTTATGTATCTCCATCTGTTTCGTCTACGCCATCCCCTTCTCCAAAAACAACTGGTTCTTTAACAGTTTTTTGTATTTTAAGCAAACTGCGTCTATTACGTCTAATTACTTACCCTTCCTCAGTTTTACTGTAAAAGATCGAGTTGCAACTTCTTCAAGAACATTAGCTTTGGTCACCCATCTACCAGAATCTTCAATTCTGACTATGTCATTTCTGTTGAGAAGCGGAAGCTGCTTTGTTGTTTTGTCATACACATGTTTTTGTTTAGCTTTTAAAGATCTTAGCTTTCGATGTAGTTTTGGAATCTTTCTCACTTTTGTGTAACATGATAATGTAGTTCGCAGTTTTCTATTCATCAACAATTCTCCTGGTGATAATCCACATTCCAGAGGTGACGCTTGATAACTAAGCAAAGCAAGATAAGGATCTGAACCACTGTCAGTTGCTTTCTTCAGTAGTTGTTTGAGAATATGAACTCCTTTTTCAGCCTTCCCATTTGACTGAGGATACAGGGGGCTTGATGTCATGTGTTCAAATTCATAATGATCTACAAACTTCTTCCACTCCTTGCTACTGAAACATGGTCCATTATCACTTACAACCACATATGGAATACCATGCCTGGCAAAAATGGATTTTACATGTGTAATCACACCATTTGATGATGCACTTGACAACAATGCCATCTCAGGAAAGTTAGAATAGTAATCAATGACAACTAAGTAGTCTTTGCCTTGAAGATGAAATAAATCTATTCCCACTTTGTGCCATGGTTCCATTGGCATGTCCATAATAATCAGTGCTGGGCACCGCTAATTAAAAAATTAGTTCCACAATTTCTAAAACGCTTATTAATTTTTTTAGGTCAATAATTTCAAAAGCACAAATGTCTTATGAAAATTAGGGGAAGCTAATCTAATCCGCTATTTATATATTTCTATATTATATATATATATATATTTATATATAGCCGGCAGCGTTATCAATATTTGCACTACACTGCCAACTGAAAAGTAACAAAAATGATCCTAAAAGGATGAAATTACAAAAATCAAAGGATTTATTTAATACTTTACGTACATATATTCTATTCGGCCACGAAATTAACAAAAAATAGAATGATCTTTTAATCCCTAAAACCACGTTTAAATCTCAAATACACGGGTGTGTCGCCACCGCATTTATACATAAAAGTAACCCAAATACATGAAACTAACGACTCGCCGTCGAATGGTCGACACAAAACACACAATAAAATCATCCGGCCACGTTAATTTGGCTTGAAACAGCGGGGTTCTCTACGGATTTATCCATTAGTAACCCAGCACTACCAACAGGCAGACACAGAGTTAGCGTCTATAGGTAGTCAACAGATTTAATGAAAAGTAACTAAAATACATAAAAATAACGACTCACCGTCAAATGGTCGACACAAAACCCTCAATAAACTCCTCCGGCCGCGTTAATTTGGCTTGAAACAGCGGGGTTCTCTACGGATTTATCCAAGTACCCAGCACAAACAGTAGCCACAGAATTAGCCCCCGAGTTCACCTCTGAGTGACCCGGAAGATGTCAAGATGGAATAGTCCATTTTTAGTAGGGGGATAAAGAAATCGACCGTTTTTTTAATTGCGTATTTAATGATCGTTTTCATCGTAACTATAATTATTTTTATGTTAAATGTACATTAACAAGCAGGATCAATGTTAGTGATGTAGGTGACTGCACGGGGCGAGGCGGGGCCGGGGCCACTGCTGAAATGGGACCCCCAGGCATTTACCTACATGGTAGAGCCGAGTCTGTTCTCAGCTCTGCCCCCCTCCCCCTCACACCCTTTCCTCCTCTCTGCTGTTTACGGTGGGGAAAAAGGTAAAACAAGCAGCATAAGAGCTTGTAAATAAGTTTATTGGTTTTTACTGATAGATAATTAGTTATTAGCGGTACTGCATTTTAAATAAAAATAGCACAAATCCGCTTATGAATTATAAAAGTTAGTCAATTCACAAAAACGCTGACAAAAAGTTTAGGTCCACTGTAAGCGGATTAGCGCTTTAGCGCTACCTAAGCGTTCATTTTCCCACCACTGATAATAATCAGAGGTTATTTAGTTTGCTTGTTTAGGTGTTTTTGACATGTTTCACATGATCTTATCATTCTTTCAATGTCTTTATTTATTCCTGGCCAAATCACAGTTTCCCTGGCCCTTCTTTTGCACTTCTCAATACCAAGATGACCTTCATGTATTCTACACAGAATATCTTGCCGTAAATTTTGTGGAATAACAATCCTGTTCTGCTTTAATAAAAGTCCATCCACTTAGCTCAATTCACTTCTAATGTGGTAGAATAATGAACTAGATCCTTCTGGCCATCCATTCTCCATGTGTTCAACCACACGTTGTAACTCTGCATCTGCTGCTGTTTCTGCTACTATCTGTCCAAACTTTGCATTAGATACAGGTAAAGCTGCATACACCATGTTCACATAGCTTTCCACATCTTCTGCAGTAGTACTCATTGCATCCTTAAGAAGTGCTCGTGACAGTGCATCAGCTATGATAAGGTGTTTTCCTGGTGTATATATCAGTTCGAAATCATATCTCTGAATTTTCATCATCATTCGTTGAATTCTTGAAGACATATCATTCAAATTATTTCTAACTATTGTTACAAGTGGTCAATGATCCGTTTATACAGTGAATGATGGTAAGCCATAAACATAACTGTGAAACCTCTCCAGTCCAAAAACTAATCCTAGACATTCTTTTTCAATTTGAGCATAACGACACTCTGCTTCTGTCATCGATCTGGATGCATAAGCAACTGGTTTCCACAGCTCACCCTCAGCTTGCAGTAACACAGCTCCTAGTCCGTCCTTGGAACCATCTGTCGACACCTTAATGCTCTTTGTTGGATCATAAAAGGTCAACACAGGTGCAGTAGTCAGTAGTTTTTTAAGGCTTTCCCACTCACAATCATGTTCATCAGTCCACTGAAAATCATTGTCTTTACACAAAAGCTGTCTAATACTGGACGTTCTAGCTGTGAGATTGGGAATAAATTTACCAACAAAGTTTATCATACCCATGATGTGCTGTACTCCAGTTTTATCTTTGGGTCTTGACATGTTAAGTATGGCATTTATTTTTTTCCTGACTTGGCTGAATGCCCTGCACCGATAACTTATCTCCCAAAAATACAGTTTCTTCAACTCCAAAAAGACATTTACTTTTGTTGAGTTTTAGTCCATGACTTCTAATGCGCTCAAACACTTTGACAAGCCTCTTATTGTGCTCTTGACAAGTAGAACCCCAGATTATGATGTCATCAACATACACTCGAACTCCTTCAAGTCCTTCAACAATCTGTTCCATTGCTCTGTGAAATATTTCAGATGCTGAGACTATTCCAAATGGTAGTCTCAAAAACAGTATCTGCCAAAAGGAGTATTGAAAATACAATACTTGCTGCTACTTTCATCAAGTTTCAACTGCCAAAAACCTTGTGAAGCATCCAATTTTGTGAAATATTTGGCACCTGCCATTTCACTAGTAATTTCTTCACGTTTGGGTATCTGGTAATGCTCACGTTTAATGTTTTCATTCAAATCCTTTGGATCCACGCACAATCTCAGTTCTCCATTCTTTTTCTTCACACACACCATCGAGCTAACCCAATCTGTTGGTTCTTCAATTTTTTAATCACTCCTAACATAGTCATGCGTTCAAGCTCTTTCTTCACTTCATCTCTTAATGGTGTAGGAAATCTTCGAGCTAGATGTATTACTGGTTTTGCATTTTCTTTTAACTGTATCTTATATGTAAAAAGTAGTACACCAAATCCTTTAAATACATCAGCATAGCTTTGCACTATAGAATGAACAAAGTCATGTTGCTTACTTACAGCTGCATCAATGCGATTCACTCTTTTCACCAACTGCAAGTCTTCACAGGCTTTGTCACCTAAAAGAGAGTCCAAACCATCACTAACTACAGTACAGAGAATAATAGATGATGTGTTTTTCCTTTGACGGTCACTACACGTTCCCAAACACCTTATACTTTGTCCATTATAATCTTTGAGTGTGATTACTTTATTCTCTACTTTTGGCTTGACTTTCATTGTTTTAATGTCAGACATACTGATCAGGTTTGCTTTAGCACCAGTGTCCAATTTCATGGGAATAATAGTGCCATTAATTTGCAACGGTGCTATCCATTTATCTTCTCGGATAACATGAATTGTTTCTTGTGGTTCATCTTCAACCAAATTTACAGACCTTCCTCTTCTTTTCGAAAAGCACTGCTTGGCAAAATGGTTTTTTTCCCCCCCACTGAGAACATTGCTTTCCATACGTAGGACATTGTTTCAGCTTATGTCGAGAACCACATCTCTTACAGTTGAACATCTCTTCATCCATACGTTGCACAGGTCGTTGTCCTCTGCAATGTTTTCCTCTGCTTGAAATTGCACCAACCACAACAGATACACCGATGCTGGCCGGGTTGTCTTCTGCGTTGTTGAAAGTCCTCAGGTGCATCCGGGAGAGCTCACATGCCTGGCAAATCTTCATAGCTCCTTCCAAGGTAAGCTCCATTTCTCTCAACAGCCTTTCTCGGATCTGCTTGTCTGCCACGCCGAACACTATCTGGTCACGAATCATGGAGGTTTTTCAAGGTGCCAAAGTTATATGTCTGAGCTTTCAGCTTCAGATCAGTCAGAAAACTATCAAACGGTTCATGTTGATGCTGCACACGAGATCGGAACACATATATCTCGTATGTTTCATTTTTCTTTGGTGAACAGTGTCTATCAAAATAATCAAGCACATTCTTCAACTTGTCTTTGTCCTCTTCGTTATCAAAAACAAATATGTTGTACACTTCAATGGCTTGTGAACCTGCTATCATCAGCAGTAGTAATACCTTTCTGCTGTCTGGCTTCTCATCCAGTCCCATGGCCTTCACATACAGCAGAAACTGTTGCTTGAAGTTCCTCCAACTGCTGTCAACATTGCCGCTCAGCTTCAAATTCTCTGGTGGCTTCAAAGAATCCATGTTCCTTGTTAGTGATCCAATCTGGTTACTGTACTTTACTCCTGACACCATGTTGTGTTCCGTTTAATACCACCAAGAGAGTCCAACATGTTGTTTGAACACCACTTTATTCTGCTATGTCACACCTGACAACAATCAAGTCTTCTTCACTTATATACCTTTTTACACCACCATGTAACCAAGAGTTATACTGACACCAAGTGGCTAAACTGTTACATCATCATATCATGACACTGTTGACAAACAAGGTGTGGGCGGAAATTGTACTACTGTTAGTCGAAGACCATGAGGAGGGAAACTTAACAGGAGGCAGAAGGAGAAGAGGAAAGTCAAGAATGTAGGACTGAGGGTTGCAATTCTAAATGTGGGGACAATGACAGGCAAAAGTAGGGAGCTGGCAGGCATTCATTCATTCAACCTTTATTTAAACAGATAAATCACATTGAGCCTTGAAGACTCATTTACAAGTGAGACCTGTTGGACAGACAATAAAGTGGTGAAAATGATGGCACAATACAGAGAAGGAAGATAGATATTTTATGTGTCCAAAAGACCAAGTGGAAGGGCAGCAAGGCTCAAACCATTGGAACAGGGTTAAGACTGTTTTACCATGGTGTGGATAGAAAGAGAAATGGAGTAGGGGTGGCCCTGAAGAGGAGTTGGCAAAGAATGTAGTAGAGGTGAAGAGAGTGTCAGATAGGGTGATGTACCTGAAGGTAGAAGTAGAAGGTCTGATGTTAAACATTGTCAGTGGTTATGCTCCACAGGTTGGATGTGATATGGAGGAGAAAGATACATTTTGTAAAGACCTGCATGAAGTGATAGAGAGTATTCCTAGCTAGGAGAGAGTGATGATCGGAGCAGACCAGAATGGACGTTGGTGAAGGAAACAGAGAGGATGAGAAAGTGATGGGTAGGTTTGGTGTCAAGGAAAGAAACCAGGAAAGACAGATGGTGGTGGATTTTACCAAGAGAATGGAAATGGCTATAGTCAATACCTATTTCCAAAAGAGGGAAGAACATGGAGTGGCCTGTAAGAGTGGAAGAAGGAGTACGCAGGTCGACTACATTCTGTGTAAAAGAGGAAAACTGATGGAGATTGGAGACTGTAAGGTTGTGGCAGGGAGAGCGTGGCCAGACAGCAGTGGATGGTTGTGTGTAGAATGACTGTTGTTGCAAAGAAGAGAAAAAGAGTAAAATCAGAGAAGAAGACCAAATGGTGGAAGCTGAAGAAGGAGGAATGTTGTAAGACATTCAGAGAGGAGCTTTTAAAGGCTCTGGTTGGTAAGAACGAGCTTCCAAATGACTGGATTACTATAGCAACAGTAATTAGAGAGACAGGTAGGAAGGTACTTGGTGTGTCATCTGGACAGAGAATGGATGATAAGGAAACCTGGCGGTAGAATAGTGGAATGCAGGACGTCATTCGAAGAAAGGGGTTATCCAAGAAGAAATTTGACAGGAGAGAGGAGACAGGAATATAAGGAGATGGGATGCAAAACAAAGAGGGAGGTAGCTAAGGCAAATCAGAAGACAAATGATGAGCTGTATAGGAGGCTGGACTCTAATGAGGGTCAGAAGGACTTCATGTGCAACAAGTTAGGCTTGTTAAAGATAGAAATGGTAATGTTCTAACAAGTGAGGAGAGTGTAGCGGGAAGATGGAAGGAGTACTTTGAGGAGCTAATGAATGAAGAGGATGAAAGAGAAAGAAGAGTAGAGGTCATAGAAGCTGTTGACCAGGAAGTGGGAAAAATTAGTGAGGGTGAAGTCTGGAAATCTTTGAAAAGAATGAAGAATGGAGAAGGCAGTAGGACCTGATGACATACCAGTGGAGGTTTGGAAATGTCTTGGAGAGATGGCAGTGAGGCTTTCAACTCAAATATTAAATGGCATATTTGAGAGTGAGAAAATGCCTGAAGAATGGAGAAGAAGTTTGCTTTTGCCCATTTTTAAGAACAAGGGTGATGTACAAAATTGTACCAACTACAGGGGAATTAAGTTAATGAGCCACACGATGAAGATCTGTGAGAGAGTTTTGGAAGCAAGACTTAGACAAGAGGTGACTATCTGTGAGTATTAATGGTTTCATGCCAAGAAATAGCACCACAGATGCCATCTTTGCTTTGAGATTGTTGATGGAGAAGTACTGAAAGAACTCCGATGTGTCTTTGTGGATTTAGAAAAAGCATATGACAGAGTGCCAAGAGAGGAGGCATGGTATTGCATAAGGAAATCTGGTATGGCAGCACAAGTTTACAATCTTATGAATATTTTTGTTTTATGTGATGCCTGAACAATAAATGACATCAGATACTCGTTGTGCACAGATGAACTTTTGCCTCCACTAGATGCTCCAGATTTTTCATTTGAATTCTTATTATAGTCATGGTTTAAATAATTAAAGGTTTTATTTGTACATTACAGTGAAATATGTATCTTACCAATTCATTAGCCACAGCGTAGTCAACTCTGGATTTTATTCAGGCAGCAGTTGTCCAGGGAAAATGTGTGCAATCTGTGGTACAAAATGTGAAGACATTAATCTGGCCCAGCTGGACAGAAGGAAATTAATGATCATTTACACTGATGACATAATCAGGCTTCACGCTGTCGGACGATACTAAATTGCTTCTTTTGTTCCCCAAGATCTTTGTCTTTCTCTCTCCATCTCTCTCTGTCAGTGTATTTCTCTTTTGTCCTCTACTACCTTTTTCTTCCTCTCTCTCTCTCCCAAATCGCTCCCTGTTATCGGTCATTAAGTGCTATGTTTCCATGGAAACAACCAGTTTGGCAAGAATTGGCGTGCTGTAAAAGCGACCGTGTGATGTTCCATATGGAGAACTATTTGCCTTCCACTGAGGGTTTGTTCAGTTGTTTTTGTTTTTTGGTCACTGTGAACTTGTTAGGGCGTCAGTAAACCTAAGAGTTTCAGATGGGATTAGAAGTTCTGACGTTACTCAAAAGCACTAGAGATAGAAGGTTGTTGTCGATACACACACCACCCTTGCAAAGAGGTACAAATGGCAGACAATAGATATCCCCACTATTCCTTTTCTCTAAAGCGAGGTTTCTATAGCTGTTCTCTCAAATGCTGTCACTTTTAAGAGCAGTGACCCATTTTTCAGGTTACATTGGGGGGTGGGAGGTGCTGTGTGTGTGTAATTAAGCTTTGCTTCTTGTGTAGTGATTTAAGATGGAGGGGCTCTCTATCAGGCTCAGCAGGCAGTCACTATAAACATCACGGGGGAAGAGGGATGAAATGCTTCGTCCATCACCGAGGAC
>JBBPBX010006203.1:0-35810 GCA_038048925.1 Garcialebias charrua
TGAACTCTCTGGATGTTCAGACAGGAAGACATTTTCTCTACGAGACAACCCACAGCTTTCAGAGACGTGTTGTTTCGTCCCAGCCTGGAGAGAAACACAGACATATACACATTTAAAATCTCTTTAAAACAAGTTTTTAAAATGGTCGAATTGATAAAAACCCAAGTTTAGCGCTTTGAGATTTTTATTAATGAAAAGTGCGGTATAAATTGAATTTATTATTATTATTATTATTATTATTAAGTTTATCCACAGAAAAGACGTACGTTACAGAAATCAGGTTCGGTAGTTTGGTAAAAATCTCAGCTATGTGTCGGATCCCTTCATCTTGCAGATTGTTGTCACTGAAACTAAAGCAGGAGATAAAACTTATGGGTCTGCTTCACCGTTGTCCAGTTTTTGGCTCTGGTTTGTTCAGAACCTTAAGTCTCAACAGAAAACATACTTGAGTTCGGCGATGGAGGGGCAGTTTTGCAGAGCAGAGGCCAGACTGGCCGCCCCTGCAGCCGTCAGACTGGAACCACAAAACCTTCAAAGGAAAAATGTCACATCTTTGAAGAGATGATTCCTTTTAATACAATAAATTCAGTAAAAAAAGAAAAACAAGAAAACCTACTGGAGCTTTCGCAGGGTTGTGAACTCTGGTAAATTTGTTGACAGCTTCCCAGCAAACTTGTCACCGTACTTACGGCTGTGAAAACTGAAAAAAAAATAGAGTAAAACCCAGTTTTAAACTCTTTTTGTCACCTTTGTTCCTTCTGTTTGTGACAGGTGGTTAGATTTAGATCGTACATGGAGGACAGCTGTGATCTGGGGCCTCATGTATCAAAAACCTGCGTGGATTTCCTACTGAAAAGTGACGTACGGTGAAATCCAGAAAAGTGTCTACGCACAAAAAGATCCAGATGTATCAAACTGTGCGTACACCTGAATCCACGCACATTCCTTTTGTACATCACAATTGACGTGGAACTGAGCGCACGTGAGACACCTCCCCTGACACGCCTACATTTACATATGTTAAACAGATGCAAATTACTTCCTGCATGTGTGAAGGACATGTTTGTTTGATCCCTGCGCGATCAGAAATCATTTCTAGATTCGGGAAAATAATGAATTCAATATAATATGAGTGAGGACAAACATCCTAAGTAAGAATAGTAATAAAATGTGTTCATCATGCAAAGAACGAGTGATTGTCGGTATTTGTGTGCGCGCGCACCCTGCTGTGGTGCGCGAACCGGCTCATTCATTCATTCTGTGTGGAAATATTAACTTTGCGCACGAGTTTATTACCATTATTACTGTAAACACAGAGGAACTTACTTGGATGTTTGCTAGAACATAGATCTTTGTTTATGTAGATGATGTGAAGAAACGAGTCTGTGCGTCTTGGTGGAGACATTTCATGACATCACGTGATGTTGGCGTCTCCAGACGCTGCGCCCTCCGCAGCCCTGTGCGCAGTCTGTCTGTGAAGCTTTTGCTCTCCTACAAGTTATATAAGGTGTACTTTCACGTGTCATTTTGGAGAAATCTACAATAAACGCAGATAATGAAACACCTCCAGCTGCCGTGTCAACACCGGTGAGGGTGCGCGCGGCGCGCTCCAAGCGCGACCACTCAGCCTTTGGAATCATATGGATGAGACATTCCATTGGACATGATCCGGCTTTGTGTGGACTGGACTGCACAGTCCCGATCGACCTGCAGCTCCCTCTGTGGAACAGTTTGACCGCTGCTTCTGTATGCACGCGTGATGCACGGCTCCCCAGAGCGCAGCAGCAGTGCCAAACTGAAAAATGATTATTTCTGAAAACGGCTGATAAGCCATATCCTAGATCAGAAAATTATATCTGTTTCTAAATAAATGCTCTGCGTGTTACACTATTTATTATATTCTCCAGTAAGGCTGAATGAATCCGTTCCTGTTAAATTTATTTTTGGCACAACTTTGCGCGTCCTTTATTTCACTGCGTCATGTGGATGTAATACTTGTTAATCGTGTGTTTGGAGGGAATATTAATCATTTTCACATCATGAACAGTTAATAATAATAATAATAATAATAATAATAATAATAATAATGAATTCAATTTATAACGCACTTTTCATTAATGGAAATCTCAAAGTGCTACAAGGTGCAACATATTTGAATGTCAATAAGACAAATAATAAAACAATTAAAATCAACAACAGTATCAGCTAAGATCAAAAGTAGAATCATGAGGAGTAAAGTATGCTCGGTTGAAAAGAAAGGTCTTCAAGCCGCTCTTAAGAAAGGTCTTCAAGCCGCTCTTAGTCAACCACAGACTGTGGGGCTTCAGTGGATGGCTGTGTTTTATCAGTATTTGCTTTACGAATATGAGAAGCAGCCGGCAGCAAGGAATGTGCAAAAAAATAATAATCAACAATAAATGCACAAATGCAAAATATGCCTGCAGGAATAAAAATAAATTTGCCTTAAACCTACTTATATTCAGGCAATCTTTTTTTTATTAAAAACTTTTCACCACGTAATGAAGCAATCATCCGACATCTGTTACTTCACAATTTAATCTTATTTATTTTATTTTGCAAAATACATCACATCAAATTCAATTTCAAAAATATTTTATTAATCCCAAAGGGAAATTAATTGTTGGAATTCGTTATCCTCATTTCATTAAGAGATGTTATTAGGGATGCACAATATGGAATTTTTGGCACAGAGACTACCGTATTTTCCGGAATATAGGTTGCGGCTTTTTGTCTGTTTTGACATGCCCTGCGACCTATATTCAGGTGCGACCTATTTATGGCTTTTTATAAAATAAGCTGATTTGTAATCATTTATTAACAAAAATTAAACTGAGACACACTCTTACAATAATGTCAGCTAACAAATATATTTTTTTAGGTGTTTATCCTGCTAAAATTATTCATTTATTAAAGAAAAGTTCAGCTCAGACACATATTTGCTATAATTTTTATCAAACAAATAATTGTTTTTAAGTGTTAATCTTCTTAAAAGCCTTGCTGTGCACTCCTGTGGCAGACATTTGCAGCAGAGCTAAACACGGTCCACATTTTGACGTAGGTGCGACCTATATTCAGGTGCGACCTATATATGGATTTTTCCAATTCTTTGACAATAATTGGACAATGCGACCTATATTCAGGTGCGATCTATATATGGATTTTTCCAATTCTTTGACAATAATTGGACAATGCGACCTATATTCAGGTGCGACCTATAGTCCAGAAAATACGGTACATATCTTTCTCTACTGTGGAATTAAAATACTACATTATTCTGCATGGTCTTTGTCAGACAGAGGGAAGACAAAGCTGCTCACTCAGGAGCCACATTCACCCAAAATGACTGAGACGCTCACTTTTTAAAGATTCAGAGGTTGTTTTTTTTACCATCAGCAGCTTTAAAGCCATGCTCTGCACAGCCATGAACACCGGACAAAAACAAAGTGTGGCAGGATGTCCTGCGGACATTGAACGCACCACACGGGTGCTGGGATGTGATTGGGTCTGGGGCTGGCTTCCTGTATAAAACGGGCCCAGCCCTCAGGGTTGACACACATCATCCGCCTTCCGGCAGCGTTTGCTGGCTGTGTCGCGCTAGCGGGTGCATGGTCGCGATGATCTACTGTTCTCGCGACCACATTTACAAGCTTCTTGTTTCCCTCTCCTGCTAGAGGTGGAACTCGGTGGTGAGTAAAGCGCCAGTTTTCTTCTTTTCCCTTACATGTTCAGCTTTTAATTCTAAATATTTATTGTTTTAGTCCCTGCTGTTTGTCCTTGGCGTCCATCTGCCTGCTGTTTGTCCTATGGTGTTCGTTTACCTGCTGTCCCGACTGGTTTCTATCCTCCATCTGAGTCGTCCATCGACTGGTCCTGTCGCTGTGTTGGTGCCCGCTGTCTGGACGGCGTGGGGCGGGCTGCGTCACGCGTCCTGCGGGCTGAGCTGAGCCGATCGATGCCCAGCTCGGATTAAACGAAACGTACAGGTGTCTGTTTGAGTGACGTCTCTTCTGGTATGACGGATCCTACCAGGGTGGACTCTGGACTACTACTGCTTGACTGATCGAGCATCTCTCAGGCGGTAACTCTGGTGTATGATTTTGTGTGTGAGGTTGTCCTGTTTTTTTAGAGTATTGCACTGAATTGCACTTTTATTGTTGTTTGGAGCCATAATTGTCTTTTTAAAGTGTGTGTGCTTTAACTCCATTTTTTAAAGGGGACCACATATTCAAAATTCACTTTTTAAAGGATTTTTTACTCAACTTTGTTTATGTACTTCATAAAAAAACAGTCCTAGTGGCAAAAAAATGCACCCAGTGGTTTATTTACTCTAGTAAATTTATTTTACTGTGATAAGATACGTTTCGTTTTAAAATACTCTCGCATGTTACGTCACAAGCGAGAGAGGACAACCCACCCCAACCTGAGTCCAGCCCCTCACCTAGCAACCCCTGGTTAGGCTCAACCCACTTCTGTATTAAACACATGACTGTTGTTTTTCATGATTTCATCTCATCTTTTGTTTATATGTTCTTAATTTCATGTGTACAGCACTTTGTTGCAGCTGTGTTTTTTTAAATGGCTTTATAAATAAAGTATAATTGTTATTTTTATGTTTTAGTTCAATTTTTAGTGTATTTGCGATCGCTCCCAACGCGCAGCCGGCAAAAATTAAACGAGCGGACCCCCGGCGTAGGGACCTGCGGCAACGGGACCCTCTTCTGGCGCGATGGAGCGGAGCTTCAACTGTACAGCCTCGCAGCAGCCTCGCAGCAGCGAGGACCTTCTCCTTACGGATTAATTTACGGGAGACACTTGGTGAACTTTGTGTGTGTCTTGACTGGAACAGCGATAACTCCCAAAATCTCCGCGTGCAACGAGCGGAGCTGGCGAACACCGGAAGAGGAACAAGCTAACATTAGCATCGGATTCGGGTGGTCTCATGCTAAAAGGAGCAGCAAATTGCGGCGCGCTCAGACGGGTTTCGGTAAGTTATCTTAAGCTAACACTAACAGTAAGTCAAATGAGTAATAAAAAAAGAGCTAATTTTAAAACAACAACACATTACAGATACTGGCTGTTACAGAGGGCGTAAACAGATCGTTGAAGGGCGTGGACTTCAGAACTCAGTATCAGAAACCGGTCGTTCAAAACGAAAGTTAAAAATGGCAGAATTAAAAAGGGTATAATTAATTATCTAAGAATTATTTTGTGTATTAAAATGAATTAATATTGTCAAGATAGCACACAGACATAACATAAAAAATTTAAATACTTACATGTGGTCTCCTTTAATTTAAACAAACAATTGTGCAATTTATTGGTGTCTGTGTGAACTTGTCTCATGCCTCATCTGCAACGGGTCTATGTGCCTTAAGGGTAACTTTTAGTAAAGTTTTTAACCAAATTCACTTTTTTTAATTAAAAATAGATTTTTTTTTTTTTTTTTTTTTAAACTAAAGTTGCCTATTTTTATCCATACCCGTCCGGCTACAAAAGGATTAAGAAAGAAACAAAATCTTTGCAGTATGTTTGAATGTTTCTCATTTCAGTGATTACTGTGTCCTTAAATATAAACTACAGTGTGTTTGTTTACCTACAGGAACAGCCGAAGAGAATAAAAACAGGTTAAACTTGTTAAGGATTGTAAACACACTACAACTACAGTAGTCTAATGCAGGTCGATCATGTGACTGCTTTGTTTACATTAAACGCAGACCTGCATTTCAGAGGACCTTCAACTGGGTTTTGATGACAGACTGGTGTTCATAAGACAAGAAATAAGACCCATTGGCTTATCTGATCTGACCTCCAAAGAACCTCTTACTTCTCTAATCAACAGAATATTTTAATCAGCAGAAGTTTTGCTGTTTAGATTTACGTTTCCGTGTCTAAATGAGTAAAACAAACTAAAACAAGCACGTTCCTGTCATGAACACACACTGCAGCTCTGGTGTGTTGACCTGCTGGACTGAGCAGGAGCTGAAGAGCTTCAGTTTGTTTTACAGACTGATTTCTGAGACGTTCTTGCAGGTTTATGTGCTCAAATTACACGCATAAATATTTTACACGTGTAAAAAAAATTATATGTGTAAAAAAAGGTTTATAACCTTGTAAAAAATATTTGTATTTGTAAAGAAAAATCACAAGTTACAAAACTTTTTTTACGATGTTCAGTTTACAGATACAAATCCAAAAACTACGTGTGTGAATTTTGTCCTGAATTTTCCTCCTCTCAGCTGATTGGTCAATGTCATGTCAATCACAAATTAAGGATCCAATCAGAACAGATGGGTTTGGCTGTAGATGCCTCGTTGAGCAGACGGATCATCAGAGCATCCGCCATATTGAACGTGGAAGGTCGACTAATACTGTACAGGTAGTCCTCGGGTTACGACGGTCTCGAGTTACAACGTTTCGTGGTTACGGTGCATCTCCCAATTAAAAAAAAAAATTATTTAAACATTTATTATTTTGAAAAGCAGAGTTACACAGTTTTACGTCGTAAACGGAATGCGGAATACGGCGGATGGACTGGTTTTACGTCGTAAAC
Source organism: Garcialebias charrua (assembly GCA_038048925.1). Taxonomy (NCBI): domain Eukaryota; kingdom Metazoa; phylum Chordata; class Actinopteri; order Cyprinodontiformes; family Rivulidae; genus Garcialebias; species Garcialebias charrua. The sequence continues at coordinate 6,572 of JBBPBX010006203.1, forward strand.
ATAGCGGCGGAGGAATACTGCACTGTACTCTCTAAAAAAGCTAAGTCTGGTCCTCTGGACATTAAAAAAAACGAAACAAAACTGTACTGTGAACGCGGTTTTACGTCGTAAACGGAATGCGGAATACGGCAGATGGACCGGTTTTACGTAGTAAACGTAGCAGCAGAGGAATACACTGCACTGTAGTACTGTGAACGTGGTTTTACGTCATAAACGGAATGCGGAATACGGCAGATGGACCGGTTTTACGACGTAAACGTAAAGCAACGGCGGAAAATATTGTACTGTACGCGGTGCTGTGGCAGAAAATATTGTACTGTATGCGGTGCTGTGGCGGAAAATATTGTACTGTACGCGGTGCAGCGGCGGAGGAATACTGTACTGTACTGTGAACGTGGCTTTACGACGTAAACGGAAAGCAGCGGCGGAAAATATTGTACTTTACGCGGTGGAGCGGCGGAAAATATTGTACTGTACGCGGTGCGGTGGCAGAAAATATTGTACTGTACGCTGTGCAGCGGCGGAGGAATACTGTACTGTACTGTGAAGGCGGTTTTACGTCGTAAACGAAAAACGGAATACAGGTACAGCAGAAGGACTGAGGAGAACGGCATCAACAGCATCCTGGTAGGCCATTAACTCTTTTTTCCCTTCATTATGACTCCCAAACGTATGTGTTTTTTGATAATTATGTAGGGTACTGTGTTAGGATAGGCTAAGTGCTTGGTAATGTACAGTACTGTACATGTATATGGTGCAGTATGTACGTATATTCCGACTTACGTCGAAAATCGGTTTATGACGTACGACGCCGCGTAGGAATGGATCTACGTCGTAAGTCGAGGACTACCTGTACAAGGAAATGGACTGAACTTCACAAAGCACAGTTCTACAAAGTGTTTTATGTTAATGCCTGTCATTCATACACACTAATATATTTGGAGAACAAACAGGCACCAAAGACAACGTTTGTAACTTTTAATGTGATTATTACAAATGTTTACTCCTTAAATTTTTAGGTTAAAGGTTAGAAGAAACACTTTCCTATATTTGCATAAATACCTGCAGTAGATCCTCAAAGACCAGCTCTGTCTGCTACATGCAGGTTGCATGAATGTTTAGCGTCTGAGCTGTTACACCATAAACAGAACAAGAGGAGTAATCTGCTGCATGTTTCAGAGTCAGAGTACTTTTATTAACATTGCACAAGTTTGCACCAGTACAGTGTGAATATGTATGCACAGTCACAGGGGGGGCAACAGAAGCTCCATTACTTCAGTTGCTCCACTCAGGGAGTCCGATTAGATTAGCATGAATTATCTTTAGGGCAGGCTCACAGTGTTCTTACTGTGGCCTTGAAGTCCAGGTGGCTGTCTGGAATCCAATACACTCCAAATTATGGGAAACTTTTCCACCGACCCGAACTATGAATCAACCTCCAGATGTGACCCTCCTGGGTGCTGCACATGAGTCCCGAACCTTACCGGTGGTCTGCGGTCCTCTGCCGCATCCACTTTGCGATTCAGCTCATAAAGCAGCTGGTTCATCGATGTCACAGCTCGGATCACAGACTCGGTCTGAGAAGGAAGCTTAGTCAGCGCGTTGATCGCCTCGGAAGTCTTCCTGATTTTCCGATAGAAGAGAACTCCACACAAGCCAAAAAGCAGAGCACCTGCTATCATAATTCCAATTATGAATATATCCTCCACATCCTCGACAGAAAGCACGTCCAGGCATAACATCTTCCATTCGCCCCAGGAATCCATGATATACCCGGCAGGATGCGACTGCAAAGGGCAAGCCGGTTCCCCAGGACCGGAACGCTTCGTAGAAAATTTTTTATCAATAGAGTTAACAGCCCACGAAACCAGATCCATCGAGAATTTACGTTCGAGCGAGCACTGAAAAAAATAAAAACTGCAGACAAGACAAAGTGGCAAAGCAGGGAGAGGAAAACTCAGGAGGGAAGGAGGGAAGCTGCTGCTTCGTCGAGTGCCAGAAGTGCATGAAATGAAGGCGTGCATGAGAGACAATCATTGTGTTTTTGTCCTCCCACCTGAGTTGATGAATGTTCCGACACGTGGTCAGAATGTCCAGACACTCCAGCTCCATCGAACACGAGCCAAAGTCCAAACCAACGCCGTCGTCTCCAGCTGAGTTGGCTACAAAAGCCAAAGCATGGATGTCGTTGGGTAACAGCCAGAAGTTTCTCAGCTCCAAGGTCGGCCTCACGCTCACAACCTGACGGGCCAGTTGTTGGTTCTGACTCTCTTGGACATAGTGGCACAGCTGTAATACCTGTCAGTACCACAGACAGAAACATTAGAGGGGTAGTCCTCATGTCCTTGACCAGGTTTGATGTTTTTCACTCCACCTTTGGTCCGGTCAGAGTGTTGTTGTGACACAGAGCTTTCAGTAGGTTCAGAACCAGGTCCTGACGCTTCTGAACCCAGCTCTGGACTCCTTTCAGACCCGATGCCCGGGCTACCTGAACGACAGCCTGAGTGCAGCGCGAGGACGCCAGACCACACACGTACAGGTACAGAGAGTCGGTGAACACGGTCTTCTGGTCTGACCTGGTGGTCCAGCGAGTTTTCAGGCTGAACCTGAAAAAGCAACGAGGCAGAGAAAGACTCAAGAGTTCAACTTTTCCTTTTTAGGATAATTTGGCTTTAATGAAGTCTCTTCCTCACCTCTTCTTGAGTTGTGCGTCACTAACGTCGTTACTCGTCATGATCCTTAAAGCAGCCAGAAACTCCTGCAGCGTCAGGTGAGTGAAGCTGTACGCACTGAGCAGCTTTCCATCCTGACCTCTGACCTCCACCTGGCAGAGTAATACCCAAATAACAATGAACAAACACAAACCTCTTCTGACACAATGATGCATGACATAAGCATGAACAAGAGTACCACGTATGACACATCAAACGCCTGTCGGCAAACTATTAAACAGAAATCTATAGCAATGACCCTGTATAACATTTGACCTTGAGGTTTCACCTTGACCTTAGAGCTGGAGTAATGGAAATATTATTTGGCATGCCATCGAGTGATGTTAAAAAATTGTATTAAGTTTTGTTAAATTAGCTTGAGTGAATCAGAATTTGTACCACGACCACTGTGTACTTTGACCACTGTGTACTTTGATCACTGTGTACTTTGACCATTGTGTACCATGACTATACTGTGTACTATGACCACTGTGTACCCTGACCACTGTGTACCGCAACCACTTTTTACTTTGACCACTGTGTACTTTGATCACTGTGTACTTTGATCAATGTGTACTTTGACCACTGTGCACCATGACCACTGTGTACTATGACCACTGTGTACCCTGACCACTGTGTACCATGACTACTGTGTACCCTGACCACTGTGTACCCTGACCACTGTGTATCCTGACCGCTGTGTACACTGACCACTGTGCACTGCAACCACTTTGTACAGGTAGTCCCCGATTTACGAGCGCTCTGATCTGCGAGGTTCCAGACTTACGAGCTGGCGAATTTTTGGAAAAAACGCAAAAAATACTGAGTTTTCATGTGTTTTTTCACCACAGTTCGTTAGCTAAACATGTGGACACACGTTTCCGATCATTTTTATGCACTCATAAGCAGTTTTTTGATGAAAAACGAGTGTTTGTAGTCGCGCTAGCGAAACCGTTCCAATTTACGAGCGAAATTCCGGACTTACGAGAGACATGGCGGCCGTTCCAAATTACGAGATTTCCGGTTTACGAGCGCCTCGTTGTAACGGATCTCGCTCGTAAATCGGGGACTACCTGTACTTTGACCACTGTGTACCATGTCCACTTTGTACTATGACCACTGTGTACCGCAACCACTGTATACATGTACTTTGACCACTGTGTACCATGACCACTGTGCACCATGTCTACTGTGTACCGCAACCACTGTGTACCATTACCACAGTGTACTATGACCACTGTGTACCCTGACCACTGTGTACCATGACCACTGTGTACTAAGACCACTGTGTACACTGACCACTGTGTACCATGGCCACTGTGTACCCTGACCACTGTGTACCGCAACCACTGTGTACCATGACCACTGTATACCATGTCTACTGTGTACCGTGACCACTGTGTACCATTACCACTCTGTACTATGACCATTGTGTACCCTGACCACAGTGTACCATGACTACTGTGTACCGTACCCTGACCACTACACTGACCACTGTGTACCACAACCACTGTGTACCGCGACCACTGTGTACCATGACCACTGTGTACCCTGACCACTGTGTAACCTGACCACTGTGTACCCTGACCACTGTGTACTTAAACCACTGTGTACCATGACCACTGTGTACCATGACCACTGTGTACCATGACCACTGTGTACCATGACTACTGTGTACCGTACCCTGACCACTACACTGACCACTGTGTAACCTGACCACTGTGTACCGTGACCACTGTGTACTCTAACCACTGTGTACCATGACCACTGTGTACCATGACCACTGTGTACCATGACCACTGTGTACCATGTCTACTGTGTACCGTGACCACTGTGTACCCTGACCACTGTGTACCATGACCACAGTGTACTATGACCACTGTGAACCACTGTTCGACGAGTGTATACAAAGTAACTACTACTACAGTACACATAATTTCTCACCAGATTATTTAAAAAAAGCTCTTTTCCATCTCAATGCAAGGACTTCTGGCAAAAGTGCCAACATTCACACAATACTAATGTATTTTCTCTTCATTATATTTATGCAAAACTGTAGTACTGAGTTTGCAAAATGAGCAAACTTGCAAAAACAGTCAAAAGATTTACAAGTTTACAATCAAAACAAGACAAGAAGAATCTGTATATTATAAAACTGCACCGACAAAGTTCAACATCAGACCAGCCCTGGTTTTAGTGGCTGTTCTGCTCGTTCAACTACAAACGGAGAGGATCTTATCTGACCTGTGAGAAGAGTCCGGTTCTGACGGAGAGCTCCAAAACATTTGGTGGAACTTCGTGCTTCAAAAACAGGATGCTGCTTTTCTCCAAACCCTGCCAGGCCAGCTGGCTCAACTCACAGAGCTGCACACTGCACACGGAGACACAAAACATCCATCATTCCAGCTCCATTTTGGGTTTAACAGGAAACCACTTTACATAAAATAGGCAAAAAACGCAACAAATTTTTTTTAAACATAAATAAAAATAGAAAAACTTAACAGGGAAAATAGCAAAAAAACATAACTCAAAAAAATTTAAAATGTATTTAAAAAAATGCACAGGCGTAACTCAAAAAATCCCACAAAAACACTACTAAAAAAGCATAAAAACATAACTCGAAAAAATCTAAAATGTATTTTAAAAAAATGCAAAGGCATAACTAAAAAAAAACACAAAAACACTACTAAAAAAAGCAAAAACATAACTCAAAAAAATCTAAAATGTATTTAAAAAAAATGCAAAGGCGTAACTCAAAAAACCCCACAAAAACACTACTAAAAAAAGCAAAAACATAACTCGAATTTTTTTTAAACGTAACTCGAAAAGCCCACAAAACTTGACATGGGGAAAAAAGCAAAAAACATAACTTGAAAAAATCTAAAATGTATTTAAAAAAAATGCAAAGGTGTAACTCAAAAAGGCCCACAAAAACACTACTAAAAAAAAGGCAAAAACATAACTCGGAAAAAATCTAAAATGTATTTTAAAAAATGCAAAGGCGTAACTCAAAAAACCCCACAAAAACACTACTAAAAAAAGCAAAAACATAACTCGAATTTTTTTTAAACGTAACTCGAAAAGCCCACAAAACTTGACATGGGGAAAAAAGCAAAAAACATAACTTGAAAAAATCTAAAATGTATTTAAAAAAATGCAAAGGTGTAACTCAAAAAGGCCCACAAAAACACTACTAAAAAAGCAAAAACATAACTCGAAAAATTCTGAAACGTAACTCGAAAACCCCACAAAACTTAACGTGAAAAAAAGCAAAAACAACAAAAACAATTCGTAAAAAAAGCAAACATATAGCTCTAAAAAAAATCTAAAACGTATTAAAAATACATTTTAATTAACGCAAAATAAGCAAAAACCTAACTTAAAAACAAAAGAGCTTCATGTGAAAAAAAGCAAAACAAAGAAAATATATCTGAACTGTAACACGAAAAAAAATTACTCAAAAAATACTAATACAGTATGTTGTTACTCAAAAATATCAGCATATTCCCTATCATTATCTAAGTAGGATGCCCCGCCCTTTCAACAAAAAACAGCGTGCAACACAAATGTGTCATCGTCAAAAATCGCAGAAGAGACGAGCACCATGCCAAGGCACGTGACCTAGGGAAAACACTGAAAATGTTAGTTGAAAAAACAAACAAACCTAACACGAAAAATAGCAAAATTGTTACCAAAAAAATTTAATAAAAATAACTTCATGTGGAAAAAAAGTAAAAACTCGAAAAAATATCAAAAACGCATCTCAAAAAAATGCTAATACGAAACTCAAACCCCCCCAAAACTTAACGCAAAAAGCACAAATGTAACACAAACAAATCTAAAAAGACTTGAAAAATAAGCAAAAACCTAACTAGAAAAATGGCTAAAATGTTAATAAAAATGTAAAAAAGCTAAAACCTAACAAAACAAAATAAAAATTATAATAATAACTTCACGAGAGCGTTTAAAGTATTGAAACTTGTTTCAGTGAAGTTTTACCTGTGAGGGAATGTTGAGGTGTTTGTCGGATCCTCCCCTCCTCCTCCGTGAGGCCGTCGGCTGAGAAACGCAGAGACAACAGCGAGGTAGAGCTGGGTAAGAGTGGGGGGAACTTCCGCTGAGGACGAAGTCTCCGCTCTGTTTGGATCGTTTCTTTGTCCTCTCGGACTGTCTCCATGTCCGTCCTCTTCCTGTCTTACTTCAGGATTTTGTGCTCCTTTTTCTCGTGTCTCCAGAGTGCTTGTACTTTCTTTACATCGTTTTTCTTCCAGATGCTGCAGGAAGGTGCAGCAGATGTTGCAGAGGGCAGGGAGGGAGGACATGGCGAGGAGGTGTCGACTGGAGAACAGGAGATCTGCTGCCTCTGATCCAGGACTTCCATCTGGTCCGATAAGCAGAAACAGGGTCAGGGGTTAGGTCTAAAGCTAATACAGATGTTCTTCCCTAAAAACGTCCACTTCTACATAAATATTCAACAAAATGTAAACCTACGCTGTTGTACATTGAATAATCTTTTTGTACCTTTTACATCAAAGAAGCTGTCCACATATTCCTTGATCTCTTGATGGTCCCACGGCAGCAGCTGTCCTACTTTGTCCGCCAAGCCGTCCACATCGGAGACGTCCCGGACCCGACAGGTGAGCAGCACGGTACTTCCTGGAAGGAGCTGACGGCTCACCAGCCCTGAGACCAGGTCTGCAGCGGGGACAGGCGTTTGTGGGTCCAGCGGCTCGTCTCGCCTGCTGAGCTTCCTGTGAAACTCATCGTAGCCGTCCAGCACCCAGCAGCTCTGCTCCGGGTTGGACAGGAGGTAGTCCATGACAGCTTTCTGCTCAAAATGCAGAGAAGATGGACGAGAATCAAGTTTGTTCAGGAACAATCAAAAAAATCGGTTCTATTTTCTGTTTTCCTTGTGCTACCTTTGCTTGACTGTCCTTGGTCTGATGGGGGAGGTAGTGCTGGAAGAGCAGCTCGGACAGGGACAGGGGGGAGGACAGCAGGTTGAGCTGACGAAACTCCAGCAGGACAAACAGGTACGATGAAGGGATGGGGCCCTGGATACAAACAGGTGAAAGGTGTTAAAGAGATAATGGAGGAACAATTGTTCTGTAGCTCTAGACCAGCGGTGCTCACTACGTCGATCGCGATCTACTGGTCGATCGCGGAGGCAGTACTGGTAGATCGCAGCGTGACATTAAAAAATTGTCAGCCTATCAAACTGATTGACATACAGGGCAACCAATCAGATGACAACTGAATTTTGAGCTTTAAGTCACCGCTCATGCTAAAAACAATGGCGCTAAACGCGGCAAAACTTACAAGCTAGTCAGCGAATTACCTCAGATTTCAAGCCCTTGCTAAAACATGAGTGAGATAGCTGGACCAAGCAAGAAGGCAAAAACGTATCACTTTCATACGGAATGGGAGGTGGACTTTTTTTTCACAATGTCATTTTCAAAGTGTGTTTGCCTCATCTGCCAGTCTATTCGGCTCCACTTGTTTATGAGTCGGCCTTTTCCTACAAAGAAATCATTAAGTCCAAATACCGTTCCACCATGACTGATGAACATTTGGAAATGTGCTTGAGGCTGGCTGTCAGCAGCTACTGTCCGGACTATGCATCCCTGGCTGATTCAATTCAGTGCAAGTCATCAAAGTAAACTCAGGTAATTACAAAAAATGTTAATTATTATTTATTATATGTGTTGTGCAATATTGGCTTATTCAGTTATGCAAGGTACCTCAACATACATTGTACATAAAAACAATCCTTAATACGTTGGAATATAGTTATATGTTTTGCATTTTTGTATTGGGTAGATCATTTTGACTTTGTTGTTTTATAAGTAGCTCGCATGCTGAAACAGTGTGAGCACCTCTGCTCTAGGCTCATGGTTGTCGATCATTCTGCGGCTATAATTCGGTCATAATTCATTTGCTCTGCTACTTTACTTATTGAGCTTTCAGGCAGCATTTTGGTACTTTTAGCTTTTAGCTAATGTTTTGTAACTATTAACTTATTTGAGTTTTAGCTAGCTCGTTGCTTTTTTGTTTGGCTTTGAAACAACGTCCTGCTTCTTTTAGCTTTGCCAGCTTTGATTTGTTTCATTCAGCTGAAAACGTATTTTCTTTTGTCCAGCCACTTTTACAGACATAGAGCTACAATTCTGTGTGGTAGTAGCTGAGAGTCATTCTTAACGCAAACTCCGAGGGCAAACACATTTAGCAAAATCTTGCACAAATCACTCAAATTTTGACCAAAATGGCTGTGACTCGTTTCTCATTAAAGACAGTGAGTTTACAACTTTTCATGAAGGGCGTTATCTCATCCAAATGTCCCTCGTCTCTCACATGATGACTGCTGAAGACAGACACTATCTCCCTGAGATAAAGAAACGAAAAGTAGAGAAAGAAAACGGACTAATTTTGTTGTGTATGTTCTTCTTTCATGCCTCGATTTGTGCCTTTATTAATAAATTATTTTGATTTGCCTTCAGGTTCTGCCTCATGTCTGGGTCTTTATATTTTATGAACCTTTATTTAAAAACACAAATCCCACTGAGATCACAGATCTCTTTTGTAAGGGAGGCCTGAAGGCAGCCAAACAGGCATGTTTTCATTCAATCATTATTTAATAATAATAATAATACAGGTTTATTTATACAGGTTAATCAGAGAGACCTGGTTTTAACAAAGAGTGATGACAACAACGACAACAATAGACATAAAAGATGCATACTTTTTTTTAACAAGTGAAAGAAAAAGTTAATTAAAAGGAAAAGTAGCAACAACAAAAAAAAGCAGGCGGTGTAGAATACTACAAACAGTAACATGTCTGCATTGGTTGTGGGAGGAAACCCATGAGGAGAACAAGTAAACTACATCCTAGGTCCAAAATATAGATCTAAGTCCTAGGTCCAAACTGGGGATTGAACCCAGAACCTTCTTGCTGTGAGGCAACAGTGCTAACCACTGATCCATTGTGCTGCCACAATCTTCAACACTAAAATGCAGGGAGATTATTGTCTCCACCTCCATTTTCTACTGCTTATTTGCAGATGGGTCTTGGAGAGGACCTCACTTCCCCCTTTCCAGAAACACTCTCAGTCTAACCCCTCCTGGGGGACTTTGGCCCGCTGTGTATTTGACTTTGACACCCCTGCACTAGAGGGAGGGGTCCTAATCAGAACCACTTCAGCTGACTTTTTTCACGAAGGAGCAGCGTCTCTACTCCAAGCCTCCTCCAAGATATTTTAGGTTTATTTCAGCCTGTTGGTCCTTTATTTAGATATTTTACATTTGTATAGCCTTCTCTACAAATCTGATCCGTAAATAAAGAAATGCTGTGAGGACTGAAAGTAAAAAAAAAAAAAAGTTAATAAATAAATAAATAAAAAACAGTTACTGCGGCAAACTGGGTCATATTTACTTTCACTTTTGATTCATCTTTAAAAAGAAAGAAAGAAAGAAAGAAAGAAAGAAAGAAAGAAAGAAAGAAAGAAAGAAAGAAAGAAAGAAAGAAAGAAAGAAAGAAAGAAAGAAAGAAAGAAAGAAACGACTGAAGAATGAAAAGGAAGAACTACTGTAGTGATGAAACAGTGACATCACTGAGCTGCGTCTTTATCCGGTACTTTCCATTTGGAGGAAGCTGACAGTAATCTGCTGAGATCTGTTAAAGCTGCACTATGTAACTTTGTGGTGCAGTCTGTAACTTTTCTAACAATATATTTTTAAGATATTTCTTCACTCTGTCACTATCTACTGACAGACTGGTGTTAGACAAAGTAATCTCTGAAAAAAACTATAGTCCCCTTGCTTCTCTATCAGCATTTATAAAAACACAGTGACCCGCCATTAACCAGCCAATAAAAACAGAGCTTGAATTTGAATTTCAGCAGAGCAAGGTGGAGCAGACCATATATGGCTCTGAGGGGGAGGGATCAGAATGCTTTGCCTGTTGAAAATATTTCTAAGTTCTGCGCTCTACAGAAAGTTACACATAGCACCTTTAATGTGAATGTTTATAAATCTTTCTTTCTTCCTTCCTTTCTGTTACCTTTGTTCTGCTTCAACTCATCATAGATCAAACTTTCGGCTCATTCAGGACGTTCCTGCTCTGGCTTTTGGTTGTTGTGAAATGTTTACTTTTTGAAATGTCTTTGTCAGCCATGTTTTGCTCACTGAAAATGAATGGAGCTCTCTTCACGTCCTCCAAATCCTTTAGCTGTTTAAATCTGTTACTAATCACTTCAGCTGTTGTTCTCGTTCAGATTTTTCAGCATTTTTCTGTCAACTTAACTTTCTTATTCTTTTTTCGGTTACCGTAATTTTATCTTTTTTATGCTGCTTTCAGCTTCTGTCTGATTTTTCAGTTACTACTTATTTTGGCTAAAATTATTGTTTTTTTAATTTAGCTTTTTTTCTGTATTTTTTCAGCTACTTTTCAGCTAATTTCAGCTTTCCTCTGCTCTATACTTATTTATTTATTTATTTTTCTTATTACAGTTGTTTGTATGTGTTTCAGCTTTGTTCGGCTAATGTAATCTTTTTTTTCTTCAGTTTTTCTTGTTGAGCATGGTGAGCTTGAAACACTAGACTGAGGAACAGCTTCTACCCTGAAGCTGTTAGACTCATAAATGGGTGGCGTAGTGGTAATGGCGTAGTGGTAATGGCAGTCGTCCCCCGATCGGAAGGTTGGCGGTTCGAATCCCGGTTCCCCACACCATGTGTCGTTGTGTCCTTGGGCAAGACACTTAACCCCGAGTTGCTCCCGGTAGGACTGGAAAGCACCTTGCATGGTAGTCTGCCGCTACCGGTGTATGAATGTGTGTAGCGCTTTGAGATTTTCACTAATGAAAAGCGCGTTATAAATTGAATTCATTATTATTATTATTATTATTAAAATTATTAATNTATTATATATAATAATAATAATAATAATTGTCTAATCTTGTCATCTGCGTATGTTTCCCATACACAGACGAAATTCGTCTCTGCATTTAACCCAACCACCTACCAGGCGGTGCAGTGAGCAGCCATAGAAGGCGCTCGGGGAGCTGGAGAAATAGGTGTGCACTCATAGACACCCCAAGATGTGTAGTGGCCGGGACGCGAACCCGCGTCCTTCGGGTCCCAAGTCAAACGCCCTAACCACTACACCATCTTGGCTCCTTTATTTATTAATCCTAATAAAGACTCATAATCCCAGGAAAATCACTGTACTGCCACTTTAATTGGAGATTTGATACATTTTCCATGCTGCTGATTTCTTACCGATAAGCTGCTGTATTTATACCCATCTCTTCACAACTGACTCATGTTCAGGCTGCTGTTTAACACATCATATAATATTACATTAGTATTGTTTAACGTATGTTTTAGATCCTTTGATGCTGTTTATTTTTTATATACTTATATATTTTTGCTATTATTGGGCATAACTGGGACCTTGACTACACTACAGTATATTGTTCCACCTCATGAACCACATGTGATGTGAATGATAATAAAGAACCTTGAATCTTGTTTAGGCTACTTTCAGGCCGTGCTTTCCACTTTTAGCTGTTGATGTATTTCAGGCAAGTTTCAGCAAAATCACTCTGCAGTTAGCGTTTCACGCATTTCCACAGGAAATGCAAATTCTCTCGTTCTTGTTTGAGTCCAGATCCATCACCTCCATATTTTACAGGCTCGCTCCATTAATCAGCCATTTTGTAATTAATTTTATTTTCTTTTAAAGCTGAACGGATCAGCAGCTCAACAAGAACCTCCCTCTAGAATCTAGATGCAAACTGTTTTCCAAAGTGACTGAACAGAAATCAGGACCTTACCAATCCGCTCGCACACTGATGGCCGACACACGACGTCAGCAGAGTTTTTCCTGATCCGGCCAGGCCGCACAGAACCGTGACTTTTCCTGCACATCCCTGCAAGAAGGTCTCCAGAGTCAATCTGGACTCCAGACTCCCGTAATCCACGTCAGGCTCTGATCCGGGTGACAAGAGGAACAAAAACATACGTTAGGACCGAGTTTTAAAGCTTAACATCAGTTTTTTTTTTCATGCATTTTTTAATCTTCTTTTCATTTGTGTCACTTTTTGTTAACTGTGTGAAAGTTTATCAATCCTGAGATCAGTTTGTCATCAGCTGACTCGTTCCACAGCTTTTGTTCTGTGTCAACTCTTCATGTCTCAAAACGTTCGGCTCATTCAGGACTTTCCTGCTCTGACTTTTGGTGTTTGTGCAGTTTTTATTTTTTGAAATATTTAGCTTGTTCAGCCATGTTTTCCTTGTTGAAAATAATAATAATAATAATAATAATAATAATAATAATAATAATAATAATACTTTACTTGTACTGTATAGCACTTTTTTAAACAAACGTTACAAAGTGCTTCACATTAATCAATTTTTTCATTCATTCATTCATTCAACCTTTATTTATACAGGCTAGCCTCGTTGAGTCACGGGGACTCATTTACAAGAGGGACCTGTCTCACTCACACCAAACAACCATCCACTCTCACACTCACACCTAGGGTCAATTTAGAGTCACCAATCAGCCTAACAAGCATGTTTTTTGGTCTGTGGGAGGAAACCGGAGTACCCGGAGGAAACCCACGCATGCACGGGGAGAACATGCAAACTCCACCCAGAAAGGCCCCGGACCGGGATTTGAACCGGCAACCTTCTCGCTGAGAGGCAGCAGTTCTACCAGTTGTGCCACAATTAATCAATAAAACAACATAAAAATGAAACCAGAGACACAAAAAAATACACCAAATTAATTAAAATACATAACAATATAAGACAAAATAAAAATATGAAGAAATTCTGATATTAAAAGTACTGTAAGTTTTAACTAGTGAATGGAGCTCTCTTCATGACCCTCGAACACTTTCAGCTGTTTACAACCTTTTACTGCTCATTTCAGCTGTGGTTCTGCTTCAGCCCCATTTAGTATTTTTCTGTTCCTTTCATCTTCTTTCTGGTTACCGGTAATTAAGTTTTATTCAGCTACGTTTTAGGTCCTTTCTGTTCATTTTAGCCATTTATTAGCCATTTATTTAGCTGATTTTCACCTTTTGTGCTTCTTTCTAATAATTTCAACTTTTTAGGGTTGTTTCAGCTTCTTTCTGCTCATTTCAGTTTTTTCTGCTCATTTCCGTTTCTTTTTTGCTAAGTTCAGATTGTTTTGGTAATCTATCCAGCCTTTCTCTGCCTTTTCTACTCATTTCTGCTTTATTTTCCTGCTTTCAGCAAATGTCAACTTGCGTCAGCGATGAGACTTTTCAGCTGCTCTCAGCAGAAATCCTTCTCACTGCATTTCTTCAAGCATGTTTTGTTTCATCAGTTTTAATTAAATGTTGTGTTCAGTATTTCTGTGGTTAGATAAGAGGAAGGAGAAGAAAGGCCTGCTGACCCGGTGTCCTGCTCCCTCGCTCTGCAGGTCCTGGGGTCTGATCGGGTCGTTCCCTGGTTCTGCTGGTGGTTCTAAGGCTGACCCAGACTTTCTCGAGCTGCAGGTCCCTCAGCCGGCCTTCGGACAGTCGCTCCCACCTCCTCTGCAGGAAACCTGCTGCTGCTTTAACGTGCTGCTCCCAGTGATCTTTGGACAGAACCAGAACTTTATAAGAAGTCTAAATACATGCGAATAATCATTTAAGTACGGCAAGCCAGAAGGGTCTCAGTGCCCCCACTGATGTTTTTCTAGATTCGTTAAAATGATTTGAAAGTTTGAAAGCTTAACATATTAAAAGTCTGTCTTTTACGTTAGAGTTTAGAACAAAGATCCTCTAATGTTGAGTCTATTAAAAAAATAAAAATTTAATTTAATCTGTTAGAGCTCAGACGATGAGTTATTAATGACTCTCAGCTACAACCACACCAGATTATAGCTCATTATCTGTGCACGTATCAGAGTATTTTATCTTTCTTTGTTTTTATAAAGAGAGTTTTCTGCTGGTTTGGATGATTAATGNAGCGCCCTCTGGCGGCCCCTCTTTGAAAAAAAAAACTGGTTTAAAAAGTGGGAAACTTGCAACATCACCAATTTACAATTTGTTGTTGTGGCATGACAACTCTGTTGTTTTGACTGGTGTGGTATTTTGTGTTTGTGTGTTTCTAGAGGTTTTTTGTGAATCTGGTGAAGGATTATGACCATGTTTCCCAAATCATTGTTTTGAGGGTGAGGAGTAGAGCCCAGGTTTGGTTTTCAAGGTTTTCCTGCAGAACCACATCAAAGCTGTGTGTGCATCAGTCGACTTCATCACCAGTTGGACTCCTCCAAGACTGCTTCTAGTGATATCGCAGGAGCTCAGTTTACAGTCAGGGAGAGAAGGGGTCAAATTTATAAACCTCCGGATCTCGTCATTTGCAGATCTTGCGTTTCTGTTGGTATCTTCAGGCCGTGACCTTTAATGTCTTCAGCTCCTCCATGTCACTCTGAGGTCGAGGTTTCCAACCAGAATGTAAGCAGAATGGTCACTGAGGGTTCAGAGTGAGTCTTTGCCTCAAGTGGAGAACGAGACGGCTTGATGGATCATTTTCTCATCTTCAGCAAAGAGGAAGTTGCTCCAGTCTGTCATAGTGAAAAGGAAGCTGAAACAAAAAGCAAAGTTCTCAGATTATTGGTCCCCCACTTGTGATCATGAGGTATGGATCTTGACTATTCTTGGATACAAACAAGTGGCTGAGTTCATCCTTAGAGATAAGGTGAGGAGCGCCATGATCAGGAGGGAGCTCAAAAGAGAGCTGTTGCTCCTGCACAATCAAAGGAGGCATGTTTGCTGTAGGGATTATGTTTGCTCCTTTCTGGGAATGCCTTCAGATCACCGAGGAGCAGCTGGAGGGTGTTGATGGGACAGAAATGTCTGGATTTTTGTTTTGTATCTGCTGCCTCCATGGCCCAACCACTGACAAGTGACAAATACAGTAGTGTAAATAGACCGTAGTAACTGGTTCTACAAAAACACTGTGTAGACGCTGGTACTCTTACAACAACACAAATTTGAAGAGCACTACCGGTAAATGTTAGCAGCACAGACAACATTCCATCATGAAGAAAGTATTTACATCAAGAACCCAACACACCACATCACTTACTGGATACTGTAGCTTTTACATAAAAAAGACAAAAGCTACCAACACTCCACAAAGTACAGCAGAGTTTGAGTTTGTAGGATAAGATTTTTGTGGCACTATTATTATTATCGTTGTTATTAACCTTTTTTAACCAGGAAAATCCCATTGGAATCACAGATCTCTTTTTCAAGAGAGGCCTGGGCCTATTATTAGATCCCTGCTATGTCACTTACTTTACTCTGGTGAGCATGAGAGGTGTGAGACGTTTCAAACTGCTATGTCTAAACACAACAGACAGGTAAAAGAAAAAAATATACAGTACAGTGTTACATTTCAAATAGTTTTACCCATCAGAAATTGCACAATGACTGTGTTAACAAGAAGACTAACAGGCCCCACAGGAAGACGAATAGCATAGAATAGAATAGAAACAGCTTTTATTGTCCCACAAAGGGGAAATCCAAGTGTAAGAGCAGCAGTGGCAGAAACATATACCGTAAAGGTTCACACAAAAAGTTCCTAAAATATTAAAAAACAATATATAAAGAAATAAGATAAACAATAACAATAACAACAACAACAACAACAATAATAACAATAATAATATTAATAATATAAAAGACGACAATAGAAAATATGGTGCGGTTTTTAAAAATAGGCATGCCAAGATGTACATAATGTTCAATATGTATTCAACATTGAGAAGGACAGACTATTTACATGTCTGAAAAACAAATTTAGTCTGGAGTTTACAGAAATTAAATCTTTCAGGGTGTGAAGGTTAGATTGATAAATGCAGCATAATGTCAGTCTGTGACATGATTATCTCCTAAATTAATTTTTGGTTTGAGCTGCAACAGCACACATCATGATCCTTGCTAACCTCAGTTTCATCCTAATCTAAACCTCAAGCAAGACCTCCCCATCAAATCTGAGATCTGTCCTCTCATTTATCAATGACTGAAAGTTCAGATTTTAACATCTGCCCACACTTCCTGTTTGCATTAGAAATGTCAGAGCTCCTCACTTACTGTCACTGTAATGAGTCATGCTAATGTAATGAGATGATCAGTGTTACACATTTCACTTGCCTCCAAAACGGAGAGGCGCTAATGTTTCTGCTGACAAGAGAACAACGATCACAGAGATATTTTTCCATAGCATGTTACATTTTTTGACCCAATTTGATTTTTGTAGCAGTTTTTGACTGCGACTCATCTCAGTTGCTGATTGATCACCATCCCCATTGCTAGAGCAAAAAGGAAAAATAGTTTTGTGCGAATTGTGTATGCATGTGTTTATTTGTCATCTGTTTTAGCAAAACAGTTTATGAACCACAAAATAAATTTAAAGTAAATTCTAGATAACAACCATTGGATCTAAAACTGATTAACTTTTGGAGTGAACCCAATTCAAGATGGCTGCTGCCAATTGATCCTATAAAACACATTATTGGAAGAAACTCAATCAATTTTACTGATGTAAAATTTGATGTGGTTGTAGTTGAGAGTCATGCTCAGCGGTGCTAACAGATGGAGGAATGCAGTGCCTTTAATTTCAACCTTTATTTGGCAACATATTCCAAACTTTTGAAAAATAAAAAAAAGATTGTACTATTAAGAATGAAACTGCTTCTGATTTTCAGACAGGAAGAAAAAAAAACTTCTGCAAATATTGCTCGCCCTACTTTGGCAGAAGTCCATGCCACAAACAAGTGGTGAGAAGTCACACGGACAGAAGATTTTAATGACATCTGTAAAATTTTGGCTTAGTTTTCAATTTTATCTTGTTTCACTGGATTTTTATGGTTGGAAGGACGGTTATGAGACTTGAAACCTTGTGACACACATCAGTCAGGAATCAAGTATAGGAGAGAAGGACAGATTAAAGATCAATAACATAATTTTTTTGGACAAAAACAAGCAAGCAAACAAACAAACAAACAAACAAACAAACAAACAAACAAACAAACGTGGGGGGGGGGCTCTGAATGTTGTTAGTGTTTTTGTTCCAAACAGCAGTTCAGATTACCTGCCCTTTTTGGAGTCCTTGGAGGGTTACTGGAGAGTGCACCTCCTGTGGGCTCCCTTGTTCTATGGGGGACTTCAACGCTCACGTGGGCAATGACAGTGAGACCTGGAGGGGTGTGGTTTGGAGGCTGATCTGAACACGAGTGGTGTTCTGTTATTGGGCTTCTGTGCTCGTCATGGATTATCCATAACGAACACCATGTTCAAGCATAAGGGTGTCCATATGTGCTCTTGGCACCAGGACACCCTAGGCCGTAGTTTGACGATCGACTTTGTTGTCGTCTCATCTGATCTGCGGCTGCATGTCTTGGACACTCGGGTGAAGAGAGGGGCGGAGCATTCCACTGACCACTACCTGGTGGTGAGTTGTCTCCGATGGTGGGGGAGGAGGCCGGTCAGACCTGGCAGGCCCAAACATATTGTAAGGGTCTGCTGGGAATGTCTGGCAGTGTCTCCCGTAAGACAGAGCTTTAACTCCCACCTTCAAGAGAGCTTCAAACACGTTCTGGGGGAGATGGGGGACATTGAGTCCACGTGGGCCATGTTCCGCACTTCTATTGTCGAGGTAGCTTATTGGAGCTGTGCTCACAAGGTTGTCGGTGCCTGTCGTGGCGGTAACCCTCGAACCCGGTGGTGGACACCAGTGGTGAGGGATGCTGTCAGGCTGAAGAAAGAGTCCTATTGGGCCTTTTTGGCCTGTGGGACCCCGGAAGCAGCTGATGGGTACTGGCAGTCCAAGTGGCATGTAGCTTGGGTAGTCGCTGAGGCAAAAACTCGGGCGTGGGAGGAGTTCGGAGTGGCCATCAAAAATGACTTCGGTATGGCTTTGAGGCGATTCTGGTCCACCATCCGGCATCTCAGGGTTGGAAGCGGTATGCCACCAACACTATTTATAGTGGGGGGTGGTGTGCTGCTGACCTCAACTCAGGATGTTGTGGGTCGGTGGGCAGAATACTTCGAAGACCTCCTCAATCCCACTGGCAACGTCTTCCATTGAGGAAGCGGAGCCTGGAGACATTGGGTCAGGCATTTCAATCTCTGGTGCTGAGGTCACTGAGGTGGTTAAAAAGCTCCATGGTGGCAGGGCTCCAGAGGTAGATGAGATTCGCCCGGAGTTCCTTAAGGCTCTGGATGTTGTGGGGTTGTGTTGGCTTACACAACTCTGCAATATTGCGTGGCCATCAGGGGCAGTTCCCCTGGATTGGCAGACTGGGGTGGTGGTCCCCCTATTAAAAAAGGGGGACCGTAGAGTGTGTTCAAACTACAGGGGGATCACACTCTTAAGCCTCCCTGGTACAGTCTATTCAGGGGTTCTGGAGAGGAGGGTCTGTTGGATAGTCAAACCTCAGATTCAGGAGGAGCAGTGCGGTTTTCTTTCTGGTCGTGGAACACTGGACCAGCTCTACACCCTCAGCAGGGTCCTGGAGGGTGTGTGGGAGTTTGCCCAACCAGTTTACATGTGCTTTGTGGACATGGAGAAGGCATTTGACCGCATCCCTCGGGGAGCCCTGTGGGGGGTACTCCGGGAGTATGGGGTACTAGGCTCTTTGATATGGACTGTTAGGTCCCTGTAAGACCGGTGTCAGAGCTTGGTCCGCATTGCCAGGAAAAAGTTGGGCTCATTCCCAGCGAGAGCTGGACTCTGCCAAGGTTGCCCTTTGTCACCGATTCTGTTCATAACTTTTATGGACAGAATTTCTAGGTGCAACAAAGGTATTGAGGGGATCCGTTTTGGTGACCTTAGAGTCACTTCTCTTTATTGCAGATGATGTGGTCCTATTGGCTTCACCAGGTCGTGATTTACAGCTTTCGCTGGAGCGGTTTGCATCCGAGTGTGAAGCAGCCGGGATGAGGATCAGTTCCTCCAAATCTGAGGCCATGGTCTTGAGCCGGATGGTCCTGAGAGCCGTAGACTCTCCTGCGTGTCCTGCAATGTTTGTAGTTACATGTATCAGTTTTCAGAAGAAGAAAAGATGAGGCAACTTTTCATGTAAAATCTGAAGCTTCTTGTAAATCACTTGAACTTTCAGCATCACCTCAAGAACCAGCCACCTTTTTAAAGAAATAAAAACACATCAAGGTACATTTAGTGTTTTCCAACATGGTATAGTTTTTCAAACCCTATATGAAAAAGTTAGGTTACAGTATAACTCACATTTGCATGACTTCTTGTTTATTTGCGTGTTATTTTTTAAATTTAACCTAAAAAATTATCTGTGACTGGAATCAGAGGAGAGCATGAATCTATGGTTTCTAATGTAAAAACATAATGCTCATAGCTCAGGTGACTTTATTTAGTCAAAACAAGAAAGTGCTGAGTACCCTTACAGAAAAGTAATGAGTAACTCTGACATTCCCCAATTTGCTGAACATGTTTAACAAACAGCCAACTTTTCATAATTCAAAACTCCACCCATTTTTTATGTTCTTTTGTCAGAATGCCTGGTTTACCCATTTATTGTTTATGAACCCATGACAGCCACCTGACAAGAACACCTGAGTCATAACTAGTCACCTATATAAGAACTGTCAAACACTGCACGGTCACTGGCAGAGGGAAATACCTCAACGCACACGTCGAGAACGAGGAAGGTAAGCTGCTCCAATGGAGATAACATGATTCTGTAATTTATTAACACTGATACAAAGGGTGAGAAAGAGAGCTGGAAGATAAGATGAAAGATAAATTCCAAGAAAGTTCTTTATAGGAGAGATGTTCTGAGACATCAGGAAGTTAAAAAAAAATGGTGGTTTTGTGCAAGTCGTGAAGGATCTCTGCTTTCTTCTTTCCAGTCAGGATGAAGTTACTGCTTATTGCTGCTGCTCTGGCTGTGGCCAGCTGTGCCACCATTTCCCTGGAAGACCTTGAGTTTCACGCCTGGAAACTCAAGTTTGGTGAGAAACCAGTCGAGTGTTTCAGTACAAATTAAATTTTGATTGGCTCTGATTATCTTTTATTTTCCTGATTGTCAGGGAGATCTTACAGCTCCTCGTCAGAGGAGACTCATCGCAAGCAAATCTGGCTCACCAACCGCAAACTGGTGCTGGTGCACAACATCATGGCAGATCAGGGCATCAAGTCTTACCGCCTCGGCATGACCTACTTTGCTGACATGGTACTCTAATGATGTTGTTTTCTCTAATGGTTAAGTCAGGTCCTCTGGATGGATTCTTCTTTGTTGAAACGTTTCATCTTTTATCCAAAGGACGTCTTCAGTCTGAGCAGCTGCAACAAACGCCGTCTTATAAACAGCACCTTCTCATATTGGACCAACCAGTTTGATGGTGACACCCAGAACTAGCTGATCAACCAGCAAACTGGTTGATCCACTGTGAGAAGGTGCTATTTATAAGACTGAGTTTGTTACAGCGCTTCAGACTGAAGAAGTCTTTTGGATGAAAAATGAAACGTTTCAACAAATAAGAATCCATCCAGAGGACCTGACTCAACCTTGTTAGATTCTTCTCCCTGGATTATTGAGCATGCGTTAGGACACTGTTACTTTCTCTTTCTATCTCTTTTTCAGGAAAATGAAGAGTTCAGGCGTTTAATTTCCCAGGGTTGCTTGAAAGCCTTTAACACCTCTCTCCCACGTCGTGGTTCTACCTTCCTCCGGCTGCCTGAGGGAACCCCTCTGCCTGACACTGTCGACTGGAGGGACAAGGGATATGTGACGGACATCAAGGACCAGAAACAGTGCGGCTCCTGCTGGGCCTTCAGCACAGTTCGTACAATAATACCTTGATGATTAATGGATCCATCAAGCTTCAAGTAATATCAGTTCTTTTACATTTAACACAAACTTCTCCTTAATGTAGACCGGCTCTCTGGAGGGTCAGACCTTTAAGAAGACAGGAAAGTTGGTGTCTCTGAGTGAGCAGCAGCTGGTTGACTGCTCCGGGGATTTTGGCAACATGGGCTGCAATGGTGGCTTGATGGACTATGCATTCCAGTACATCAAGGCAAATGGAGGGATAGACACAGAGGAGTCCTACCCTTACGAGGCAGAGGTAAAAAAGTGGTTTCATGGAAGAGGTGCACAACACAGCCATCTAGTGGATGTACCATATATTAGCTTTTCACCTTAGAAAATGTGTAACATGTGGGAATGTTTTGTGAAATTTAACATATTTTCTATAATTTAGGATGGACAGTGCCGTTACAACCCTAATACCGTAGCTGCCACCTGCACAGGGTATGTTGATGTGACTACAGGTGATGAAAACGCCCTGCAGCAGGCTGTGGCCACCATTGGACCAGTGTCTATAGGCATTGATGCAGGTCACGAATCCTTCCAGCTCTATGATTCAGGTAACTTTTAATACATTTTATAGAAATAGTCCTTTACCATCCACAGTATCAGTCTAACTGAGGAACTTGTGTGTAGGAGTGTATGATGAGCCTGAATGCAGCAGTGAAGACTTGGATCACGGTGTGCTGGCTGTGGGTTACGGCACTGAGGACGGAAAAGACTACTGGCTGGTCAAAAACAGGTGTGGCTTTCACTTTACTTAATGTGCTAATGAACACAGTAAATGTATTTCAGTTTAACAGAGAAAACCTTTTATTTAACCTGTAAGAGAGGTGAAACCCTGTTTTGTTGTGTATCTGCGCAGCTGGGGTCTTGACTGGGGGGTCAAGGGATACATCAAGATGTCCAGGAATAAAAATAACCAGTGTGGAGTTGCCACTGCAGCCAGCTACCCACTGGTCTGAACAGGTCAGAATAAACTTTATTTTTGTTTCAGGTACAACCTCACACTAAAATATTTCATTTTAAAGAAGATAATTTATATTTTCTGTACATTTAAACTTGAAACAAATTAAATGATTATTTCTTGGTTTTGCAGGTCCAGGATTTTCCTAAACAACGAGGCCAATAGTGACAATAAATTAACTTTAATTGTTCTTTTTCCAGTTACCGTTTTGTATAATTCAGAATCTTAATTATGTTTTGTAGCAATTTGTGTTTTAATATTTCCATGCAATTAAATGTTGCACTTTTAATAACTTTTTATGAACACTGTAAATAAATGTTAGGAAATAAAACATTTGACACTAAAACAGACACATTGCAGTTGTCCTTTTTGGTTTGCATCATGTGGTTTATAATCAATACAAACTCTTTTTGTTCCTTTCTGTACACTGAAGGTGGTGGTCTTTACTTCAGCTAAGATTGGCATGATTATATTTGGGTCAAATGATCATGAAATGTCAATATCTGACACAAATTTTGCACTAACTTAAGCAAAACTGGGTTAGCTAGAATAGAAATATTAATAAATAGAGTGTAGTTTTGGAGGAGTTTTAATCTAAGTGCCTTCATATAAACAGTAATGACAAAAAATCGTAATGTGTTCTCTACAACATAGTTTACCTTTTTTGTTGCTGATGCTTTGGATCAACATTACAGAGCAACTTAACAATTTACCAGATATTACACTCATATTTAAATCAAGTTTATCAAGGTCAAGGTCAAGGTTTCTTTATTGTCATTCACATGTGGTACATGTAGCGGAATTAAATTGTGTACGCAGGGTCCCAGTTACATCCAACAAAAGTATAAAATGTAAAGAAAAACAGTAATAAGATCTAAGACATGAACAAAGAAATATGATAAACTAAGAATACACTAATAGTACAGAAATAATACGCCAAATTTTATGACTTAAGAACTAAAAAAAGTTGCAATTTTTTTTACACTGTTTGTAAACCAATCCTAATGATACAGTTATTTTAATCACTGTAAATTTAAATAGCTTTTAATTATTTTAGATACCACCAGTCATCTTCAGGTCTATGTTTAAAAAACTCTCCTTATTTAGGAAGTAAAATGGATGCTGTAAATTGATCTCATGTCAGATATTAAAATTTATATTGAGTCATAAAAGCAACAAATCTATCAAACTACATAACTTCAGTCTAAAACAACTCCTCTTTAGTCAATAATTTGAATAAAAAAAGCAAATTAGGCTTGTTAGAGTCTCATACATTGCCATAAAGAATAAAAAGTATTTCAGCTACTGCCACCTGTCAGTAATCCCATGTAATGATGTTTGTAGTGAGTCTTTCTGAGGACCCCTGCAGCTGTTATGGTTTGTGGCTACAAAAATGTGCAAAGACAAAGCACACAGGTGTGATGAGAAATTTATTTACTTTTGATTAATGTTCTTTAAAAAGTAGTGAAAGTTTGGCCAAATTATACTTAACCAACCACTCCATCACCACCAACTATGTATAGTCATAAACATGGGTGTGTCTCCAGTTTCTCCTATTGTTGCCAACCTGTACATGGAGGAGGTAGAAAAGAGAGCCTTGACGTCCTTTTCAGGGAGACCACCAAGTCATTGGTTCAGGTATGTTGACGACACCTGGGTTAAAATTAAATCTCAGGAAGTCCAACATTTCACTGATCACATCAACTCTGTGGATAAATATATCAAGTTCACACGAGAAGATGTAAAAAATGGCAGGTTGGCTTTCTTGGACTGTGAGGTCTCAGTTTCTGATAGAGGAGATTTGCAAACTGAGGTGTACCACAAACCCACCCACACAGACCAGTATTTACAGTTTGACTCCCATCACCCTCTGGAGCACAAGTTAAGGCCGAGATACACTTGAGCGTCCTCAGGTACGCCACTCTACGCGCGCATTTTGTGCGCATGTGTTTTGCTGCTATACTTCAGAAACTATCAGCTTTCAAACGCTCGCGTTCTCCTTGTTGTAATATGAGCAGCTGCGCACGGAGGGGACTCAACTGAGCTCGCTGATTGGTCACTTGCTGACACGCCTACTGAAATGATTGACAGACAGCTTTCTCAGTCAGCTCATGTAGCTCCTTGAAGACCGCGGCGGTGTTCATGCGGTGTTTCTACTATATATGTTATAAAAAGTTCTCTCAGAAATAAAAATAATAACAGGGAGTGCTTTTCCTGCAGCACACAGCCCACCAGGGATATTTAAAACATCGCGCACCCAGGTAGGACCTGAATTCATTCATTTCATTCATGGAGTGAACGGAGGAAGAAGTGATTACTTGACTTTAGGCAAAAAAACAAAAGAAAAGGCCCGATCAGCGATAAAGAAGGGGAATTTATTTCATTTGTGTAACATACAAAACAGTCCGGCGCCGGGGAAGTTTATGGTCAGACACCGCGTATCGCGCACGCGGACGTAAAAAAAAAGCTTTGCGCGTACATGCCCTGAGGGGCTACGCGGGGCTACGCTTTTGCCTTGACGTACGTACGCTGCGTATAGGCGTACCGTGAGGACGCTCGAGTGTATCTCGGGCTTTAGGAGTCATCAGGACTCTGTATCACAGAGCAGACAGCGTCCCCACTAACTCAGCAGCCAGACAGAAGGAGAAATCACACACAAGACAGGCTCTAGAGAAATGTGGATATCCTAACTGGGCCTTTCTGAAAGCAGAGCAGAAACCCAAACAGGACTCCAGCCAACCATCAGGTGAAAAGAAGGAACCCAGACCCAGACCAGTGGCCATTCCATATGTTGCAGGAGTTTAAGAGAAACCGAGACGTTTATTTGGTTCAACCCAAAGATCCAGTCCCCCGGCACAAACAGAGTAATATATTATTATTAAAGAAACCTGGCCTTGACCCGTCCGCCTGCGCAAATTACAGACCAATATCGAGACTCCCCTTTCTGTCCAAAATCCTCGAAAAACTCATTTCTATTCAGTTAAATCAGTTCTTAACTGATAACAAAGTCTTTGAGGTTTTTCAGTCCGGTTTCAAACAGCTTCAAAGCACGGAAACAGCTCTGGTCAAGGTTTTCAATGATATTCTTGTATCAAATGACTCTGGTCAGTTTGTGGTACTTGTACTCCTTGACCTTACCGCTGCTTTTGATACCGTCGACCAAAGTATCCTCTTATCACGGCTCGAACACTGGGTCGGGATCACAGTGCTGCATTAGACTGGTTCCGCTCATACCTCGATGACAGAAGTTTTTGTGTTAAGGTCGGGAACAGTGTATCCCCTTCAATGTCTCTTTCCTGCGGGGTCCCACAAGGCTCAATTCTCGGTCCACTTCTGTTCACGCTCTACATGCTCCCACTGGGGACCATCCTAAGAAAACATGGAATTTCATTCCACTGTTACGCGGATGATTGCCAGATCTACCTGCCACTGAAACCAGCTAATGCAGGCTCCCTCCACCCTCTCCTAGAATGTCTGGACGACATTAAAGGTTCAGTATGTAATTTCTGGAACACGCTGGAACTTAGGAAAATTTTGAACAGAGACACGTTTCTGGTCCCTCCCCCTCAGAGCCATATATGGCTCTGAGGCTTGCTCTTGCCCTAGCTCTGCTGAAATTCAAATTCAAGCTCTGTTTTTATTGGCTGATTCAAATTCAAGCTCTGTTTTTATTGGCTGGTTACAAAATCTGTTTTTATTGGCTGGTTAACGGTGGGTCACTGTGGCTTTTTAGAAATGCTTTTAGAGAAGCAAGGGGACAATAGTTTTTTTCAGAGATTACTTGTCTAAAATCAGTATGTCAGGAGGTAGTGACAGAGTGAAGAAATATGTTAAAAATATGTTGTTAGAAAAGTTACATACTGAACCTTTAAGACTTGGATGGCTTCAAACTTCCTAAGTTTTAATGACCAGAAGACTGAAGTCATCATCTTCAGCCCTAGCTCAGCTGCCGCCTCTGATCACATAAACTTGGACTCCCTCCAGCCCTATCTCAAGCACTCTGTAAGAAATCTTGGGATGGTTTTCGACTCGGACCTTAAGTTCGACAAACAAATCAGCTCCGTTCTCCAGAAGAGCTTCTTCCAACTGAGGCAGGTAGCTAAGCTCAAGCCGGTGCTGTCCAGACCTGATCTTGAGACACTAATCCATGCATTCATCACAACCCGCCTGGATTATTGTAATGCACTGTATGCTGGGATCAGTCAGGCCTCCTTCTCACGCCTTCAGCTCGTGCAAAATGCAGCAGCCCGGCTTTTAACCGGTACACGTAGGTTTGAGCACATTACACCTGTTCTCTCCTCCCTGCACTGGCTCCCCGTGCGAACTAGAGTCGACTTTAAAATCCTGTTGTTGACCTACAAATGCCTAAATGGCCTCGCTCCCCTCTACCTCTCTGAGCTGCTGGAACCATATGTTCCACCGCGGGCCCTGAGATCATCTGATCAGATGCTCTTGGCGGTCCCAAAAACACGACTGAAGCTCCGTGGAGACCGAGCATTTTCAGTCACCGGCCCCAAACTCTGGAACAACCTGCCCCTCAACATTAGACAGGCCTCCTCCCTTCACATGTTCAAATCCCTGCTAAAAACTCATCTGTTCTCTCTGGTGTTTCATACTGTGTGAGCTGACCTAGTGTATATATATATATATATATATATATATATATTTTTTTTTTACTGTGCTTTTTTACTGTGTTTTTCATTTTAATATTGTTCTTATACATTTTTATTTACTTTTACTGCTGTTAATATCATGATTGTTACTAGTGATGTGTGTTACGGTTTCTGTAAATTTTTAAACCTCTTTTATGTTGTGTGTGTGAAGCACCTTGATAACAGTTTATCTGTTTTAACTGTGCTATAGAAATAAAATTGACTTGACTTGACTTGACTAATATTGTGTATGCTGTTCAGTGTCAGGAGGGCTGTGATCAGTCTTATATCAGGGAAACTAAACAGCCACTGGCCAAAAGGATGGCCCAGCACAGAAGATCAACATCAGCAGGTCAGGAATCTGCGGTCTACCCTCATCTCCAGGCCAGCGGTCACTCTTTCAGGGATGAAGATGTTCACATCCTTGATAGAGAGGAACAATGGTTTGAGAGAGGAGTAAAGGAGGCCATCTTTTTGAAAAGAAACCGTCCATCATTAAACAGAGGTGGAGGCCTCCGTGTTCAACTGTCCCCCTCTTACAATGCTGTTATTGCTAGTATCAGTCAGCCCTCTGTGAATTAGGGGTTGAACGAGGATAATTTTTAAACTCGACATTATCACAAATAAACTCGAGTAGTACTCGAGTAGTCGATGACGTCATATGAACTTAAGATGCAAAATAAATAAATAAATAAAAATGCATAAAAACGTCATTAATTACAAAAAAAAAAGACCAACAAAACATTGGGAGCATTTATTATGCTCCTATCATTTATCATACTGCAGATAAGTCACAGGAAAAACAAAACTATTAGTTATGATTATAATTTTTATTAAAATGCCATAGGGAAAATAGCGTCAAAAACAAAACTTAAAAACAAGTGGGGCATTGACCACACTGCATATCTGCCTGCAGTGCTGTGCAATTAGGTTTACTTTTAGAGATTATTGTGTTTACTGTATAGGTTTTTAATAGGTTTAAAGATGAATAATTTTTGCTTTTTGTTTGTGAAACAAGTCAGAGGAAGCTGGTTCGGTCATTGGACCCCGTGTTATATGTGACCTGCAATGCAACACCGCCCCCTCCTGTCACAATCTACGGTGGTCAGAGAAACGAAAATCAACAGGAAGTTGATTCAATGAGTAGAGCATTTTATAAAATTATAAACTGTTTTACCTTTTTGACTAGACTGGGCCTGCTCCATAACATCCGTCCGCACAGAGGAATCCATTTTGTCGCGTCTAACTACCCCGCGCTCGGTGCGGATCATGTGACATGTGACATGATGTCAGTGCGACGTGATGACGTCACTACAAGTCCTCGAGAGCGACAAAAAGACCTTGATAGAAGTTATAGGACTCGATCTGTTGATTACTCGGGTACTCTGTTAAAGCCCTACTGTGAAGAGCAAACAACCATCAGGGTGCTAACGATCCATCGTTAGAATGATGGTCCTTCTTGATCATGTGAGCAGCTGGTTTTGGCTGTCAGCAGCAAACTGGTTGATTCACTGTGAGAAGGTGCTATTTATAAGACTGAGTATAGTGCAGCTCCTCAAACTGAAGAAGTCTTTTGGATAAAAGACAAAACGATTTAACTATATATTTTTTAAATCCATCCAGATGACCTAATTTAACTTTGTTAGACACCATCTTTGTAGTTTCAAACACGGCTCTCTGAACTGACATATCACAGATGTGCCTCCAGAATCCAAGAAGAAGAAGAAGAGAAGCTTCAGCTCTGTGCATTTTCCAACACGTTGAAGAAACTCTACAAAGATGTTTGCGTTCAGTGTAATCCACTGTGGCTGATAATAAATAGTTTCTTTGTAAAAATAAATAAATAAATAAATAAATACTTTGTTAAAAAAACACAACAACATAGATAAAAGGGCTTAACGAGCACAGATATTGTTGCTTTATTCTGCTTGTTTGACTTAAAACTTTGCTAAAAAATAAGTTAATTATATTTTAATGACACATTTCTGACTGCAGAGTTAATCTTTTTATCTGGAATTAATGAATTGACTATATATACAGTATA
>JBBPBX010006203.1:36034-69312 GCA_038048925.1 Garcialebias charrua
AGACAGGAGGTGGAACACCTGGAGAGCTGGTGCAAAGAGAATAATCTTCACATGAATGTGAAGAAGACAAAGGAGATGATTGTGGACTTCAGAAGGAACAAACACACCCATGCCCCACTGAAAATAGGTGGGTCTGCAGTGGAAGTGGTCTCCAGCTACAAATACTTGGGTGTACACATGAATGATAACCTCAGCTGGAGCAACAACACCACCAGCCTGATCAAGAAAGGTCATCAGAGACTCTACTTCCTCAGACGGCTGAGACGAGCTGGTCTGAGCAGCCCAGTCCTCACCTCCTTCTACAGGTGTGCAGTGGAGAGCATCCTGTGCTCCAGCATCAACGTGTGGCATGGAGGCTGCACAGTTGAAGAGAGGAAAGCTCTGCAGAGAGTGGTGAAGGCTGCACAGAAGTCTGTTGGAGTCAGTCTCCCCACCATCACAGACATTTACACCTCTAGATGCAGGAAAAGAGCCACCTGTATCATGAAAGACCTCACTCATCCAGCACACTCACTCTTTGCCCCACTCCCCTCAGGACGGAGGTTGAGGAGCATCAAGTGTAGAACCACTAGACTGAGGAACAGCTTCTACCCTGAGGCTGTTAGACTCATGAATAAATAAAAATAAAATTAAAATAAACACTGCAAAATATCACATCATGGTGATGCTGATATGTTTTCTTGTTGCTGTGTTCATCTGTGTTCATCTGTGACCATCTGCTCATACAAACTCATGTTCGTGCTGCTGTTTATTCCCACTATATTAGGCTTAGTGTATTACTAGTTGATGTTTTTCTTAGTTAGTTCTCGATGTTATTACTGTTTTTCTCTTTCATTTGTTGTTGGATGTAACTGGGACCTCGTGTACATAATCTCGTTTTCATCTCATGTACCACATGCGGTGCAAATGACAATAAAGACTCTCTGACTCTGACTCTGACTCTGATTATTACATCTGCTTTTTGAATATTTTTATCATCTGAACAGTGTTTGACCTTCATTAGCAGTTGGTGGTTTATGAAATAACTCAGATTTATTCATTAAATGCAGGAATCAGGATTCAGCTGACAATTTAAAACATAAAGTCACAGAATGACTCAAAAAACATTAATTTAAATCTCTTGACAAATGTTATTAAAATATAAAACCACCCAAATTTTAAAGTGACATCACACTGGATTGTGTTTATCATCTAACGCTGATATATTTCATATGTTAGCTTTTTAGCCATCATTATAATCTTGCAACATTTTGTCATGTTTGTTGAGAATGACTCAGCTATGATAAAAATTCTGACTCAAATCTGTAAAATCATCTGTATTATTTTTTTTATTATTATTATTTTTTACACTGGGTAAGATTGCTTAGCTGTAACAGCCAACATGAATCGAGCTGAATTTAATAGTTAATAGACGTACGTCCAATAATTTTAGTTTCGTTCAAACCCATTCACTGGTTCAAGTGATATTTTGTTAACAGACAACATAATCTCTTACCTGTCACCATCTGGGGGCAGATGATAATTAGTTAAAGGGGACCACACATGCAAAATTCACTTAGTTTTTTTACTCAACTTTGGGTATTTACTTCATAAAAAAACAGTCCTTGTGCCAAAAAAATGCACCC
Source organism: Garcialebias charrua (assembly GCA_038048925.1). Classification (NCBI taxonomy): domain Eukaryota; kingdom Metazoa; phylum Chordata; class Actinopteri; order Cyprinodontiformes; family Rivulidae; genus Garcialebias; species Garcialebias charrua. The sequence goes on from JBBPBX010006203.1 coordinate 37,660, forward strand.
AGTGGTTTATTTACTCTAAGTAGATTTATTTGTCTGTGATTAAAAACGCTTCGTTTCACACTTCCTGCGGTTTGTGACGTCACAAACCGTAGCCAATCACCTCAAACCTGAGTCCAGCCCCTCACCTAGCAACCCCTGGTGATGCTCCACCCACTTGAGTATAAAAGATGTCACGGTTGCCTAGCGGTTTAGGAGCTGACCTGGCGGTCATTTATTTATTTATTTATTCATTTATTTAGCCCCCGGGGGGCTAGGGGTTTGCCCTGCTCCAGCCATGCAGCACATCTCGAGTAAAACCAGAATGTTTTATTACCTTGTTTGAATGAACTCTGTCTCGTTGAAACTGTGCACACACACTCTCGCGGTTTGGACTTGTTTCTTATATGATGAAGGACTACTTTTGCACAACTGTCAGTTTGGTTGAGTGGTTATGACACTTGAGCCGCACGTAGGAGAGCAGGGATCGCATCCTGTCAACGGCATCTTTTTTTTCCCCCCTTTTTTTAAAGAGAGATAAGAGAGATTAAGATAAGAGATTTATTTATTAACATTGCACCAGTTAATTAATACAACGTGATTATGTAGCACAGTCGTCCAGAAGAGGGAGAGTATGCAAGCTGCAGCATTTCCAAACACATGACATGTTCTTCTGCGCGGCCGCGCTCATCCGTCTCCGGATGAAGGTCAAACAGATATGGAAAAAGGAAAAACACAATAGGTATCATTTGTGATATTCAAAAAAAGAATCTATCAAAGATTGCCTTAAGACACTCTATGATAAAGTCCCAAAAACTCTATCAGCAATAAGCACAACCAGACAAGACATTGTTGCAGATTTGACGACATGCAAGGAGATCAAAAGAGTCTGTGAGCAGCACTCAGATAACACAGTTCAGCAGTTGTTAAGCTTGGCGCCTCTGAGCACACTCCCAGAGACCTCTGGGGAGGGAGGGGGGGGGGTCAGCAGTGTCTCTCAGCTTCACTCCAGGAGAATAGTTCCTAGCAAACAGCCTTCTTCTTTTCCAAGGTCGCGCAGAAACTAGATTAGATAGTTATTGTTTATCTTCAATCCAGGCCACAGTGTTCTTTTTGACTGCAGCCTTCCAGAGTCCAGGTGCTGTTCAGGTCCAAAATCGCCGAATCAAATGAGTTTCCGAAGCTACAAACCTCCATCCGTGCCCTGATTAATGCCGGGCGGCTGTAAACGAGTTCCAAAGCGCACCGCAGGTCCACGGTGGTCTACCGCTCCCATTGTGCGGTTCAGCTCGTACAACAGCTGGGTTGAGGAGCTCACAGCCCGGATCAGAGACTCTTGCTGATCAGGAAGTTTGGCCAGTGCGCCGATAGCTGCCGAAGTCTTCCTGATCTTCCAGTAACAGACAGCTCCGCTCACGCCAAAAAACAGAGCAGCTGCCACCAATATCCCAATAATCCACAAATCTTCCACGTCTTCGACACACAGGACGGTCAAACACATGGGTTGCCACTGTCCCCAGGAGTCCATCATGTATCCGACAGCGTGCGTGTCAGAGGGGCAGGCCGCTTCTCCTGGCCCGGTCCGCTTCGTGGAAAAAATCTTATCTATAGATGAAACAGCCCAATTTATTAACTCCATCGCAAATTGGTTCGAGTGAGCGCTGAAGAGTCACGGACGAGACAAAAAGCAAGCAGGGAGGAGGAAAACTTAGGGAGGGTAGGAGCAAAAAGATATGCGACTTGCTTTGCCGAGAGCCGGAAGAGGAAAAAGCCTTTTGTTTCGGAGAAATCGGGGTGAGACTAGATATATACATCGACATAATAATACTTTATAATTGTTATTTTTACGTTTTAGTTCAATTTTTAGTGTAATATCGCTCCCAACGCGCAGCCGGCAGAAAACTGTGCACACACACACTCTCTCGCGGGGCGACAGTCTGTACCATCAAGCACCACTGATCGATATATTTTCAGATTAGCAACTTATTTATTTTAAGAATACCTTTCACTTCATCAAAATCTAATCAAAACTTCAGCGTTCTAAATGTAGGTGGTTGTGATTGTTTCTTATACGATGAAAGACTGCTTTTTGCATAACTGCCCAGTTGGCCTCGAGGTAGTGAATTGGACTCATCACCCGAAGGACACAGGATCGCTTCCCGGTCGTGGCATCTTTTTTTTAAAATTTTTTAAGCCTTTTGTTTTGCAGACCGCCGGCGAAGACACCATCTGCGTGCTGGAGTTACTGGGAGCTACTGACTTTTGAGGTCCGGGGGTCCGGTCAAAGGTTGCCTCATGCGGATAAATTAACTGGAGACATTCTGTGAACTTTGTTTGTGTGTGGACTGAAGCAGCGATCGCTCCCAAAAGCGCCGCATGCAACGAGCGGAGCTAACACCGCCCGCTCGGAGGAGGAAAAGCTATCATTAGCCTCGGAGGTGGGCTAATGCTAAAAAAAGGAGCTGCAAATGGCGGCGCGCGCAGAGGGCTTTTGGTAAGTTATCTTAAGCTACTAGCACTAACAGTAAGTCAAATGAGTAATAAAAAAGAGCTAATTTTAAAATAACAACATATTAGAGATACTGGCTGTTACAGAGGGCGTAGTTAATGTAAATAGGTCTTTGTAGGGCGTGGCTTTCAGACCTCATTATTCATAAACCGGTCGTTTAGAACGGAAGTGAAATTTGGCAGAATTAGAAAGGGGATATTTTATTATCTAAGCATTATTTTGTGTATAAAATTGACTGAAAATGGTCTGGATAGCCCACAGATAAACCACAAAAAATTATATATCCTACATTTGGTCCCCTTTAAAGCAATAAGGAGCAACGGCTGCTCTCGAAATGTCCACCAGGGGGGGCTATTTCTCAAAAATGAGAAGAAAAAAAACACGAAGAAGAATCCACCAGAAGTGTTTGAGCAGCTGCCATCTAAAACGTGGCTTAACTTTAATAAAATGACCAGTCAGCTCAGTGCAGCACTTGCAATAATTTTATATCGTGCAAAGGAGGGTGGAGAAGTAACAGAGTGGTCCGTCTTAAAAATGCTCCGCTGGACTGTTTTTGCTTCCTCATTCTCCGGCTCTATCAGTTAACTACAAACTACGTCTCATACCAACATTAAGGCAGCTAACAAGTTATACTCGATTTAATGTGGTAAGTCAGCTCAAATGCAAACACGATGCTAACGTTAGCTCGTATGTTTTCTTAGATAAACGACCTGAAATGGCTAATAATGTTAGCCAGGCTCCACGATGTTCACCATAGTGTCCAAGAGAAATACATCAGTGCAACTGAATGAAGAGTGACACAGAACAGTTACAGCATATGTTGTGAAAAGGTTGCATCCCCTTTTCAGATGTGGAATCGCCAACATATAGGTTAGTTAGGCAATAACAACAGAGCTAATAATTGTCCATGCTAAGCTAACGTTACAGTAACAGGGATATGCTTGTTTATATGTTTGCAGGGACATGGTGAAAACCATCAACCCAAGTACACACCACCTACCATGGACCACTTGTCAAATAAATTAATCCCACCTTGTTATAAGGTGGAGAAGAGCTGCTCTGCTCTTTAAACAGAAGATGGATGACAGTGTCTGGGAGCAGATCCAGAGAAAGCTGAATGAGCAGGTGAAATGTCATTCATGCACAACTGTCCTTTCTGCTATTAAAATCTGAAATCTAAATACTAGTAATATTCTTTGTGGTCAACAGAGGAAGACTGTAGATATGATGGGGTCACCATGCAGTCTGAAGAAAGGCCTGAGGATGAGGAGGAGAGTGTAAGTCTATGATAGCTGAAATTATATACATTCTCAATCTTAATAATGATTTAATAATCTCTTTTTACTGATAATACTGATGAACCTGTTGTTTGTTTAGGAACCACCTCCCTGCAGTCTGTCCAGAAAGTCTCCACTGGAGGAGCTTTTGGCTGAGGAAGACTCACAAAACATAATGTCACAGCTCCATGTCCATGAAGAGAGGACTGCAGATGTACCAGGACATTCCACCAGCCGTTCTGTCTGAGGGCCCTGCTGCATGTGGTGGAACCAACACAAGATTTATCCATTGCTGTCAGATCTTGCATTCTCATATTTATGTTCACGCTTCTCCCACACCCAGCAAACATGTTGTCCACTGCAGGAGACACTATTTGTCCAGAACACTCATACATACTGCCTGAGAAGCAGATATGATCATTTTCCTCAACAAGAACCATTTCTGATTCTATACTGTATCTGCTGCTAACCTGGACTGGATTGTACAAGTTGCTCTTTTTTATAATAATAATAATAATTTTGTTTGATATTCTGTAGCAGGTTAGCTCATCAATGAGAGCTCAGTGACTGCAGCATCAGACACTGGACATGTGGAAATGTTTCCATGCGGTTTTCAAACATAAAGCTCTCTTGTAAACGTGTACCCCTGCGGTAAGAAAATTCATAACATATTGAAGTTCAAAAGTTTGATACAGTATTTATATACTGGTTGAAAATAGCCCTGTGAGAAATTCATAGTAAATTTAAGAAAAAGAAAAAAGTTCATAGAATTCAAATTCAAATAGAAGTTCAAATTATTTCATCCTGAAAGAACTCTGCCTAACCACTGAAGCTCATTTATAACATGATGGAGTTAAAGCTCCCCTGACATCATCTTTGAACTTTCCATAAAATGGCACAACATATATATATTTTAAGATTGAACTCTGATCGTTTTTTGCTAAAACAATGTTAAATGAATGAAAATTCCTCTCAAAAATAGTTTAAAATTAGCGCCCTTTTTTTACATGGTAAATCTGGATTTTCCCGTCGCGTGATTGTGACGTCAGATGTAGACTCGGCTCGAACGCGCACATTGAATACAATGGAGGAAGATACAAATGCATCCGTCCAATTTAGCCATTTAAAACTTTAGATTTTAGCGGTTTGTCTTCAGAGAAGCCAAAGTTATTTCGAGTGATCAACCAGAAACAGCAGGTTATAATTTTTTTTCTCCTGATGCTGTTTTTTGTAGACTTTTCACTTCAGGAAGTGAGCAGCTGTGTGAGCTGCAGGTTGACGAGGCAGAAGGAATTCTACAACATCTAAATCGTTTCCACAGCACTGAAATGGTAATATATTAGTTAATGTTTCTAATAATTATTCAACATTAATTTATAGTTTAAAAAATTAGTCCCTTTTAAAATATCTGTTAAATATTTTAATGTTTATTCTAACATACGTTCTGAAATTTTTAACTAGTTTTTATTTGTGTATTTTTATCCATCAATATTTTTTTATTTTGTTGTAAATTTACATTTATTTTAAACAAAAACACTTTTAGATGTTTGAATCAGTTTGATTTCATCCGTCCTGTTTGGTCCAAAAAATGCAGCTGAGATGTCTTGACTGGATACCTGTCCAGGTGTCCCTGTGATGGACTGGAAACCTGTCAATTCAAACAATAAATGATATTCACCCCAATTTTTTTAAATCATATAAATACTTTATTACTGGTACATATATAACAAAGCCCCGCTTTTCTGTTTAAGGTGTTGGATGATGTGATCAAATCTCCCTACACGTCATCCGAATCCGCTGACACGTCTCTTTGTTCAACTCTTCTTGCCCATGGAGAACTAAAACAACAGAAACGAAGAGGGAGAACACGACCCTGCTGTTAAAGTGAAAACAAGCTAATTCAAACTATGAGAATAAACATTTTGTGATGCTTCATTTGAGTGTTGTCTTTTTTAAGGCTACAAACTAAAAAATGTTTTATGGTGACATGTTTAGGAAAAAAAGTAAACCAGCATCCTTTTGACTTGTTCACTTTTTATTAAAATTGTTAAAGGTTTGTTTTTGATGAAATCTTATAGAATCTGCATATGGTGCCAAAATTAATGCTTGTATATTTTTAACTAGTTTTTATTTGTGTATTTTTATCCATCAAGATTTTTTTATTTTGTTGTAAATTTACATTTATAAAAAAAAATTTTTTTTTTAGATGCATCTTTATGAATCCGTTTGATTTAAACCGTCCTGTTTGGTCAAAAAAATGCAGCTGAGATGTCTTGACTGGAGACCTGTCCAGGTGTGCCTGTGATGGACTGGAGACCTGTCCAGGTGTCCCTGTGATGGACTGGAGACCTGTCCAGGTGTCCCTGTGATGGACTGGAGACCTGTCCAGGTGTCCCTGTGATGGACTGGAGACCTGTCCAGGTGTCCCTGTGATGGACTGGAGACCTGTCCAGGTGTCTCTGTGATGGACTGGAGACCTGGAAACCTGAAAACACAAACTGATATTTTTATTAAAACAGCTATGGAAATTTTTATTAAAACAGCTATGGAAATTTATGTTTTTTGACGGTATTTGATATAAATTTAATTTTAAATTTAATGATTGACATATAAACATTTTATTTTTAGTGAACATTTAGTGCATGTAAACATGCAAATTTCAACTGGAAATATGAATGATGTTTTTCAGAACGTATGTTAGAATAAACATTAAAATATTTAACAGATATTTTAAAAGGGACTAATTTTTTAAACTATAAATTAATGTTGAATAATTATTAGAAACATTAACTAATATATTACCATTTCAGTGCTATGGAAACGATTTAGATGTTGTAGAATTCCTTCTGCCTCGTCAACCTGCAGCTCACACACCTGCTCAATTCCTGAAGTGAAAAGTCTACAAAAAACAGCATCAGGAGAAAAAAAATTATAACCTGCTGTTTCTGGTTGATCACTCGAAATAACTTTGGCTTCTCTGAAGACAAACCGCTAAAATCTAAAGTTTTAAATGGCTAAATTGGACGGATGCGTTTGTATCTTCCTCCATTGTATTCAATGTGCGCGTTCGAGCCGAGTCTACATCTGACGTCACAATCACGCGACGGGAAAATCCGGATTTACCATGTAAAAAAACGGCGCTAATTTTAAACTATTTTTGAGAGGAATTTTCATTCATTTAACATTGTTTTAGCAAAAACGATCAGAGTTCAATCTTAAAATATATATATGTTGTGCCATTTTATGGAAAGTTCAAAGATGATGTCAGGGGAGCTTTAAAGTCAAAGCAGTCGACTTCCGGGATGCGGCGGTAGCAGAGCAGACGTGTCACTCCTGTGCTCTCTTGCTTATCCGCTAATATGATATAAAAAAACAACGCTAAACTAATTTATGGACTGGGCTAACAAAGTCTAATAGTAGAGGAGTGTGGAATGGATTCACGGCTTCGAAGCAAAGACCGAAGCAAAGACCGAAAGAAAGATAAGAAGGACGAAAAAACTGTTGTTGCCAGAGAAGGGGCGGCTAAGGCTAACTCTAGCCAAAGCGACACAGACATGGAGGCTCGGGACAAGAGTTTAACTCCGGACCAAGAGGGAGACACCCAACTCGGGGAAGGACTTCCAAGCGTACTGAAAGAAATACGTGAGTTAAATAAGAGCCTTTCGGAGAAAATTGACCTGAGTTCAGCACAGCTCCAGACTTCCATCAACGGAGTGAAAGTTACGTTGGACAAAGTGCTAACGAGGGTAGCAGAAGCTGAGACCCGAATTGGTGAAACTGAGGACGCTGTAACTGAGCTGAAACAGCAGACGAAGCAGCTGAAAGGTGACAACGAGTACCTTAAAAAGAAAATCGACCAGCTTGAAAATTATAGCAGGAGAAATAATATTCGAGTGTTGGGATTAAAAGAAGGTGCTGAGGGGACCGACCCTGTGAAATTTTTCACAACCTGGATACCGGAGGTGTTGGGGGCAGGCGGCCAGGACGCAGCGGCTGAGCGGCTGGAGGTGGAGATTGAAGGAGCACACAGAACCATGGGGCCTAGACCGGGTGAGCCATCTCGTACTACCCCGAGACCCGTCCTGATTCGTCTCTTGCGATTTCAGGATGGAGAGAAGATTTTGGCTAAAAAGAGGGGAAATATCACCTTTGAAAAGATGAGAATTAACTTTTTCCCTGATATGAGCCCAGAACTAGCCAGATGCAGGAAACAGCTCGTCCCCGCGCTGCTAGCAATCAAAGCTAAAAACATTCCCTGCTACCTCATCTATCCTGCACGCCTGAAGGTCCAACCTGAAGTTGGAGGACCCCGCTTTTTTGACTCAGCAGAGGAAGCCTTTAAATTTATCAACAACCTGGAGCAACGGGAGCAGCAGATGTCAGCGACCAGTGATCACTGATTATCTTCAACGAGTCAGAATCTGGAGCAGAACGAAGGGTTCAGGTGTGTGACTGCATGTTTACTTCAGAATAAATGACTGCATCATGTTTACACCAAAATCAGTGACTGCATGTTCACTTGAGAATCGATGACTGCATCATGTCTTACACCAGAGTCAGTGAACTGGACCCTTGATGGTTACTGGCTAAGTGGTGATAAAGTGATCTAACTTGTTCCCTCTAATTATATGCTTTATTATTATGAACTATCGGTCTTTTCTATTTTTTATTTATTTATTTTATTTTAGTACTAGGGGTTTAGTGAATACCAGTACTCAAGGCATATTCTTTTAATATGTGTTACTCTTTTGAAAGTTTAGAATATTGCTTAAAATTTATTGGTTTGCCAGTCTTTTATTTTTATTTTTATTATAATAATAATAATAATAATAATAATTAATTCAATTTATAACGCACTTTTCATTACTGAAAATCTCAAAGTGCTACACATACTGTATATTGAATGCTACACACATTCATACACCGGTAGCGGCAGACTACCATGCAAGGTGCTTTCCAGTCCTACCGGGAGCAACTCAGGGTTAAGTGTCTTGCCCAAGGACACAACGACACATGGTGCGGGTCCTGGGAGTCGAACCGCCAACTTTCCGATCGGGAGACGACTGCCATTACCACTACACCACGGCCGCCCGCCGTATTAATGTATAATTGCCCATACATCTGGGGGGCCAAGGATGCCTCTATGATGGTTAAGATGTATATTCCAAGGGAAATACGACAGCGTTTGTTTTTATTTTTTGTTATGAGAGCTCACAGGTTAGCTTAGTTTAGAAAAGAGAGGTGAGCATCTTTGAGTCATTAGGTTAGGTTTAGGTTTGGTTGCCAAGATTTTGAGGTGGCAATCGAGAAGAGTGTTCAATGTTAAATGTACTGTATTGTCTTTTTATTTTGTGTTTTCCTGTGTTCCTGCCCCCACCCCCTGCCTTCCCTAAATTCTGAGAGACGGGATGGAGTAGGATTTGCTTACTTGGGCCTGGTTCGGTCATTTAGAGAAATAATCGGCTGGTTGATTTTTTATCCTAGCCAATGTCTGTAAGTCCATTGAAATTTGTAACATTTAATGTTAAAGGATTGAATAGCCCTATAAAAAGAAAAAGAGTATATACTTACCTGAAGAAATTAAAACCAGATATTGTTTACTTACAAGAAACACATTTGTCTGACAAGGAGCATAAAAAGCTTAAAAGAGATTGGGTGGGTCAAGTTTTTTTCTCTTCATTTAGCTCCAAATCAAGAGGAACAGCAATTTTATTGCATAAAAACTTACCTTTTGTTGTCAATAAAACTATATCAGACCCATCGGGTAGATACATTATGGTGCAAGGGCAAATGTATTCAGAATTTTGGACATTTATGAACATATATGCTCCTAATTATGATGATAGTTTATTCATGCAGGATGTTTTTCTCCAGGTCTCACAAGCACCAGGGTTTCTAGTGGTAGGAGGGGACTTCAATTTCTGTTTAGATACGGTGCTTGACAGATCTTCTGTTAGACCTTGTCCCCTCACTAAATCAGCTAAAATAACATCTTCATTTATGGAAGATTTACAATTGACAGATGTTTGGAGACGGATGCATCCACAGGTTAGAGATTATTCATTTTATTCACACCCACATAATACCCATACTAGAATAGATAACTTTTTGATCTCTGGTCGGATATTTCATCAAGTGATGGATAGTGAATATCTTCCAAGGTTACTTAGTGATCACTCGCCGTTGGTGATGTCGGTGTCTGTGCCTGATAAAGTAGAAGTAAGGTACAGGTGGAGACTTAATCTCACCCTCTTAAAACAACCTGAATTCTGTACTTTCATTAGGGAACAAATTAATTTTTTTATTTTAACAAATAGGCCATCTGCTCCAAATATATTTATTTTTTGGGACACTTTAAAAGCTTATCTGAGGGGCCAAATTATATCATATACTAAGGGAGTGAAGAAGAAATATAACTCTGAGCTTAACACTTTGGAAAGACAAATTTCTGACCTTGAGAAAACCTATCAAATTGCCCCAACAAAAGACAGGTACAGAGAACTGGTGAATCTGAAACTAAAATACAACAATAGGAATACATATCAAGCAGAGAGAGCAATAATCAGGTGTAAGCAACAATTTTATGAATTTGGAGAAAAGGCTCAGAAAGTATTGGCATGGCAACTTAAAACTGAGGAAAATAAACAAACAATTAACACTATTGAAAACCCCCAAAATGTTATAACATATAATCCTGGAGAAATTAATGAGTCCTTTAAAAGGTACTGTTCAGACCTTTATACATCTCAATCTCAGGGGGATTCTGGTGAAATCGAGTCATTTTTATCCTCCATTGAATTGCCGCGTCTATCAGAGGAGGGCAGGGATAATTTGGATAAACCCTTTCATAGATCAGAGATACTTGAGGTTCTTAAATCACTCCCGGGAAATAAATCCCCCGGGGAGGATGGTTTCCCATCTGAGTTTTATAAAGAGTTTCAAGATCTTCTGGTGCCAATTTTGATGGATGTTCTTGAGCAAGGTAGAAGAGAGAGGGGTTTTCCGGATTCCTTTGCCCAGGCAGTTATAACGGTCATTCATAAAAAAGGAAAAAATCCTCTAAAATGTTCTTCCTATAGACCAATTTCACTCCTTAATACGGATTATAAATTAGTTACAAAAATGATAGCAAGGAGATTGGAAAGGTATTTACCCTTACTGATCAACCCCGATCAAACAGGGTTTATTATAAATAGATTCTCCACTGATAATTTGAGACGATTGCTTGACATAATTCATATTGCTAATAAAAAAAAGATACCGAGTGTAGCCGTGTCGCTTGATGCCGAAAAGGCTTTCGATATGGTTGAATGGCAATACCTTTTTTCGGTACTTAGGAAGTTCGGTTTTGGAGATGGGTTTGTTATTTACTAATACTGTTTACTTTTATTACTACTGCTTACATGTAATTACTACTGTTTACATTTATTTACACTACTTTAATATCTACACCACTGCTGGTACATATACAGTGTGCTCTGAACGGTCTTATTTAGGGATGCCCAATGTGCCTTACTGCATATGCCACTTTTTGCCTCTACAACAACATCAACTACTACCTCATACATATACTGTGTACATTGACTCATTCGCTGCTTTGCCACTTTGCAAATGTCAATGCTAGAAACCTTTAGTTTATTTTAGTTATACTTTTTATACTCTTTTTTTATACCACTATGCAAAAAAAAAAAAAAAAAAAAAAAACACACAGGACAGTGTTAGTTTTACTATTTTTATGCTTATGTCTATTATTATATGTTTCAGTGTTTCAATGTTTAGATGTTTACTGTTGCACCGAGGGACTGAGAGAAACGCAATTTCGGTCCTGTGTATGTCCTGCACTGTACATATTGCAGATCTGACAATAAAGTTGACTTTGACTTTGACTTTTGACTTAATTTGATACAATCTCTGTACAGATCCCCACAAGCTAGAGTTGTGACCAATGGGATCACCTCTGACTCATTTAGGTTGTATAGGGGCAACAGACAGGGAGATCCAGTTAGCCCTGCCCTATTTGTGCTTGCTATTGAACCCTTGGCTGAGGCCATTAGGAAAAACTCTAATATTAGCGGGTTTGAGATAGGTACGGACATACATAAGATTTCGCTTTTTGCAGACGATATCATTTTATTTTTAACTAATCCAGAATATTCTCTCTGTCATCTTCAGGACTTATTGGGTAGATATAGTTCAATATCGGGATATAAGGTTAATTTGGAAAAGAGTGAGGTTTTACCGATTTCCGTATTTGACCATAATAAAGTTAAAAATGTGTCTAATTTCAAATGGTCTCCTGAGGGCTTCAAATATTTAGGAATATACGTATGTAGATAGTAACCTCAAAAATGTCTTTAAATAAAATTTACCTAGTCTTCTTCAGAAGGTGACTGAGGATTTAGGAAAATGGATGGACTTACCTCTCACATTATTTGGTAGAATTAATGTAATTAAGATGAATATCCTCCCTAGGTTTCTATATGTGTTTCAATCACTCCCAGTTCACATTCCAAACGCATTCTTTATATCTCTTAAGAAAATACTTAGGAAGTTTATTTGGCACGGTAAATCACCAAGATTTAGCATGGATAAATTATCGCTGCAGTATGAGGATGGAGGTCTTAAGCTCCCTAATTTTCAAATCTATTATTATGCAGCTCAGTTTAGGTTCTTGGCACAGATGTTTGAAGTGCAGGCTCCTCCGTCGTGGCTCAAAATTGAGACAACAGAGATAAAAGAGGAGGTGCCATTAAATTTGCTTTATAAGTGGGATAATAAAACTATTAAGAATGAAACTGACAATCCATTAATAATTCAGTCAATCCAAATTTGGATTAAAATACGTGAACTGTTTGGGCTAAAGGGTTCTCTTTCCCCTAAATCCCCATTATGGGGAAATGGATTACTACCGAAGATTCTCCAATCTGGTACCTTTAGATCCTGGCAGGAAAAGGGTATCTGTCAACTGGAGCACTGTTATGAAAAGGGGGTATTCATGTCATTTCAACAGTTAAAAGATACGTTTAAATTGACGAATAATGATTTCCTTGGCTATCTCCAAATTCGTGACTTTATAAGAACTGATCAGAAAGGAAGTTGGAAGTTACCGTGTATGTCTCCGGTTGAGGAAATGTGTTATGCTAATCAGCCATTAAGTAAAATAATTTCAAGGGTGTATACAGTACTTATGTCAACTTTAACTATATCTGGTGTGGATGCTTCCAGAATTAAATGGGAAAAGGATTTGGGTATATCTATTGAGATGCAGTTATGGAATGATTTGTGCAGGGGGGGTCTCACCTCTACTTTGAATGCTCGATTTAGACTAGTACAATTCAATTTTTTACATCAGTTATATATCACCCCACAAAAATTACATAGATATAATTCAAGTATATCTAATCTTTGTTTTAGATGTGGCTTGGAGGAAGGAACGTTCCTCCATGCCACCTGGCAGTGCTCTAAATTGCAGGATTTTTGGAAAGGGGTTTGTGAAACATTATCAGACATCCATGGCACCGTGATTCCAATAGACCCGGAGATTTGTTTATTGGGGAACTTTACAAATTCAAATTTAAAGACGGTCTATGATAAGAAACTTACAGAGGTCCTTTTGGCAATTGCTAAGAAATGTATTACAATAAAATGGAAATCGGATGCCGCCATCCCAATTAAAATGTGGTTGGGAGAGATTAATAGCTGTGTGACACTTGAAAAAATAACCTACTGGATGCAAGGTAGAGGTGGGACTTTTAATAAAATATGGCAACCATTTTTGAGGTATATGCAAAATCTACCAGCACAATGGATTGACTGACCGTTATGTTATCGAGATGGACTCGACAAGCGAATCAGATAACATCTGTCTTTTGGATATATTCCTGATTCATGTATATTTTAATCTATCCTTATGGATTATATTCTTCCCTCATCTTACCCACCCCCTCTCAGCCCCTCTTGTTATTTGGTTGTTGTGTTATATTGTTGTGAGTGTATTTTACGTTAAGAAAGTTTGTTGTTTGAATTGTGTCTTATTGTGATTTTTGTGATGTCATTATTGAAAAATTATAAATAAAATATTCTAAAAAAAAAAAACTCAAAGCAGTCTCCTCAGATAAAAAGTGTTAACTTATTATTTTTATATGAAAGTTTGTTAACTTATTATTTTTATATGACAGTTTCTGTTAACTTATTATTTTTATATTTGATTGTTTCTGTTCAGTGCCCTGAGATGACTTCTGTTGTGACTTGGCACTGTGACTAGCACCAATGTAAACTGGTTGTATAAACCAAATCTAGTAAGAAAATAAAATGTTCAACACATTCTGACTTGTCTTCGTATTGATGTATTATCACCCAAAAAATGTGCATTTTGATTTAAGACAGGCTCAGAGTCCAGTTTTATTTTAACCATTTTAGTAAAAACAAATTTGATGACCATGTTACTTTACTGTAGAAAATGTATAAAGGCCCCAGTGTAGCTCTGCGTTTGGCCGAACGCCGCTCGACGCCGCTCGAACGCAGCGGCACAAGCCTTTGAACGCTGGCGCGAACGCGCCTAGCTCAAATTTTACAACTGCGTACGCAAACGCGTTGTCTCACAATAAACTGCCCGGCGCCGGACTGTTTTGTATGTGACACAAATGTATTAAATTCCCCTTCTTCATCCCTGATAGCTGGTATCATCCCTGGTAGCAGCTTCCTTGAACATGCTCCAATCTGTGGTGTCAAAACAGTCCTGGAGTGCCTCGCACTCCAGAACTGTTTTGACACCACAGATTGGAGCATGTTCAAGGAAGCTGCTACCACAAACAACAACACATGTCTCCAGGAGTACTCAGACACTGTATGCTCATACATCACAAAATGCATTGATGATGTTACCAACATCAAGACCATCACTGTTCGGGCAAATCAGAAGCCATGGCTGACAGCAGAGGTTTACAGACTCCTGAGAGCCAGGAATGCTGCCTTCACAGCGGGAGATCAGGTGGGCCTGAGGACAGCCAGAAACAACCTGGCCCGGGGCATCAGAAAGGCCAAGAAGCAGTATTCCAGGAAAATAGCTCACCGCTTCAAGGACAGCAAGGACACACGGAGTCTGTGGCAGGGAATACAGACCATCACTAACTACAAACCATCCCCCCAGACCTGTGACAGCACAACCTCCACGCTGAATGAACTGAATGACTTCTTTGCTCGGTTTGAGGCATGTAACAGCACACCTGCACAAAAACTCCCCCCTCTCCTGATGGCCAGGTGCTGGCGCTGTCCTCAGACAGCGTGAGGCGATCATTCATCAAGATCAACGCACGGAAAGCTTCTGGTCCTGACAACATACCTGGTCATGTGCTGAAGGACTGTGCAGGGGAACTCGCAGCGGTCTTCACAGACATCTTTAACATCTCGCTGAGTCAGGCCATCGTCCCCACCTGTTTCAAAGCCACAACCATCATACTTGTCCCAAAGAAGGCAACGCCCTCCTGCCTCAATGACTATCGCCCGGTAGCACTCACCCCCATCCTGATGAAGTGCTTCAAACGGCTAGTCATGAAAAACATCAAATCTGTCCTCCCTGCCTCCCTGGATCCCTTCCAATTTGCATATCGGTCTAATCGCTCAACCAACGATGCCATCTCCTCTGCCCTCCACACAGCTCTCACACATCTGGACACGAAAGACTCTTATGTTAGAATGCTGTTCATTGACTTCAGCTCGGCATTCAACACCATCATCCCCCAACAGCTCATCCTTAAACTGGACAGTCTGGGGCTGAACACCTCAATGTGTAACTGGCTGCTAGACTTCCTGACCGGGAGACCACAGGCAGTACGGGTCGGGAATAACACATCCAGCACCATCACATTGAATACAGGAGCCCCACAAGGATGTGTGCTGAGCCCCCTTCTATTCACCCTGCTAACACACGACTGCACACCATCGTACAGCTCCAACCACTTCATCAAGTTTGCGGACGACACAACAGTGGTGGGTCTCATCAGCAACAACGATGAGACGGACTACAGGGATGAGGTGAGCCGCCTGGCCTTGTGGTGCGGACACAACAATCTCACTCTCAACGTGGAGAAGACAAAAGAGATTGTTGTGGACTTCAGGAAGAGGGATGCCCAACATGCCCCTCTGACCATCAACAACACCACAGTGGAGAGAGTGGACAGCACCAAGTTCCTGGGAGTGCACGTCTCAGAGGACCTGTCCTGGAGCAGGAACACTGCATCACTGGCCAAGAAGGCTCACCAGCGCCTCTACTTTCTCCGCAAGCTGAATAGAGCTGGAGCTCCAACCCCCATCATGTGCACCTTCTACAGGGGCGCCATAGAAAGTGTCCTGACCAGCTGCATCACGGTGTGGTATGGTGCATGTACTGCATCCTGCCGAAAGAGCCTCCAGCGTATAGTGAGAGCAGCTGAGAAGATTGTCGGCACCTCCTTGCCCTCACTACAGGACTTACACAGCAACCGCCTCACTCGGAAAGCCCTCTGCATGGCAGGTGATCCCACACACCCACTACACAGCTGCTTCAGCCTGTTGCCATCGGGGAGGAGACTGAGGAGTCTCCAGGCTCGAACCAGCAGACTGAGAGACAGCTCTGTTCATCAGGCAGTCAGGATGCTTAACACTCTGCCAGCTCTGCCCTCCCTCCCACTTGTACTGCCTTAATCACAAAAAACTTTCACACATTACCACACAACACAAAGTTTTTAACACTGGACTCTGTGTCATCAATACGGGTCATTCACTCAACTCACGGTCATGTGCTCATTCAGTTTGCACTACTTCTCATATTTGCACTAATGTTTGTATTACATTACTGCCTATAGTCATACTACTGTTTACATTTACTGTTGACATTTATTACTACTGTTTACATTTATTACTACTGTTTACATTTATTACTACTGTTTACATCTAGACTTTTTATATCTACACTACTGCTGATATACAGTATATATTCTTTTTACTAGCCTTATTGCATAATGCCACTTTGTTTCTATACCAATATCAACTACCTCATACATATACTGTGTACATTAACCCCATATGCTGCTTTGTCACTCTTTACAAATGTCAAATGCCAGAACCTTCATTTATTTTATAGATATACTTTTTATACTTTATACTTCGGGACAGTATTACACTCTATTTCATTTTTGGTGTTGGTGAAACTTTTTATACTTTTATACTACTATGGAAAACTACTATGAAAAAACTCAGGACAGTATTACACTCTATTTCATTTTATGATTATGTTTATTAAATGTTGGTGTTTTGGTGTTGGTGAAACTTTTTATACTTTTTTACTACTATGAAAAACTACTATGCAAAAAACTCAGGACAGTACTAAACTTTTATTATTTCATTTTATGCTTGTTTATTAATTGTTTAGTGTTTAAATGGTTACTGTTGCACCGAGGGACTGAGAGAGAAATGCAATTTCAATCCTGTGTATGTCCTGTACATATTGTAGTTCTGACAATAAAGTTGACTTTGACTTTGACTTTGATCTGGACTTTTCTTTTGTTTTTTTGCTTCCTCCTCCACTGACTCCATGACTGAAATGATGAGGAAATGAATGAATTTGTCACAAGCGAAATCAACTCGGGTCCAGCATGGCTGCACGAGGTTCTGCAGATTTCCTGGTGTTCTGGACCAGCACTCCCTGTTTTTATTTTATTTTTTAGAACTTTTTATTAACATATAAACACAGAACACCGCAGCGGCTGCAGCCAGAGCCAGCTGCCGGCTCGTGCCTTTTTTCCCCCCACCCGACCTGTCAATCAATTCAGTAGGCGTGTCAGCAAATGACCAATCAGCGACCTCAATTTGTCCCGTAGGTAAACGCTCCGCCCTGCTGTTGCTCAAATGACGTCAAGTATTTGGAGCGAAAACGCGAGCATTAACACGAGAACGAACGCAGAGCTATACTGTGAACTGCCTGCGCACAGAACGCGCGCGTAGAGCGGCGTTCAGCCGAACGCAGAGCTATACTGGTGCCTTAAGACTCGAGATGAGGCACAAGATTTAAACACTATTTACATTATAGCATTACATCTTCTGACTTTAAGTCACAGCTTCCTCGACTGCTCTTGGAGATTTAAAAACGTAATTAGTCAGAGAAAGGTAATTGTGGATGGTTGAACAGAAGAGATGCTTCATCTGATGTTTTCCACGTGGATCACTTCCTGTCCTCCGTCCTCGGTGCCTCATTGGAACAACTTGTTTGTATTTGGTGTTTGGATCTGATCTCGGCTCTAGCCTCCTCACTGCTTCCCTCATGTTTGAGCTGTATGGTGTCTCCCCACTTCTCACAAACATCCAGTCTGGACCAGAGGTTCCCTCATCATCATCACCTTCTGCCGTGTCCTGTACAGTGGAAGAAAATGTCTCTTAAAGGGGACCAAAGATGCAAAATTCACGTTTTAATGTTTTTTTAACTCAACTTTGGTTATGTACTTCTTAAAAAAACAGTCCTAGGGCCAAAAAAATGCACCCAGTGGTATATTTACTCTAAGTATATTTATTTTTCAGTGATATAAATGTCTCACTTTCAAATCCTGGCGCTTGTGATGTCACAAGCGCTAGGACAACCCACCCCAACCTGAGTCCAGCCCCTCACCTAGTAACCCCTGGTGATGCTCCACCCACTTCAGTATAAAAGACATCACGGTTGTTTTTCCTGAGTTCATCTCAGAGTTCGATGTTTCGTTGTTGTTAAAATGCAGTACCGCTAATAACTAATTATCTATCAGTAAAAACGAAAAAAACTTATTTACGGGCTCTTAAATCAACCGGACGACTGCTCACGGACCATATCCGGTCAGCGCCGGATGTGGTCCGTCAAAAAAAAGCGGTGCTCGCACTAAGCAGTTAGCAGCCAGTGTGTTACTCTGCAGCCTTATTGCTTGTTTTCAAAGAGTCAGACGAAGAGTTTTTAACATGGAGGGTGAACTTATGGATGTTTCTCAGCGGCCTACGCGACGCGTCAGTGCCTCATTTGCCCTAGCCCAAAATGGCGTCTGCCTCTGGGTCTGCCTCAGGGTCCCCTTTGAAGGGCGTAGTTAATGTAAACAGATTTTTGAAGGGCGTGGCCTTCAGAGCTCATTATCATAAACAGCTCGTTCAGAACGTAAGTCAGAAAAGGCAGAACTATAAAAGGGATATTTTATCATCTAAGAATTATTTTGAGCATTAAATTGAATGAACATGGTCTGGATAGCCCAAAGACATACCATAAAAATTTATAGGACCAATAATTGGTCCCCTTTAAGGGCTGCTACAAACTGAGGTTCATAAAACCATATAGCAGACATCCTTTGAATATAACAAGTTTAAATTGTCTGATAACAGGTTTGACTTCAGCTCAAGTTTTGTACACAAGCTTGAGTTAAAATAACTTTTGCTTCAAAACTGAGTACAGGTGGTCCCCGACTTACGAGCGAGTTCCGTATCTGCGAGGCTCTCGTAAGACGAAAATCTCGTAAGTCCGTACAGACCTTTATATAACACAGGAGCCGACACTGAACACGTACATGTAGGTAATGAAGTTACCAAGCTCTTTGGCTATCCTAACACACCCTATAATAAAAAAAAAACAGTACTTTACAGTACAGGTACAGTACAAAACAGATAAATAAAAATATAATTTCTTACTTTGAGCTGATCAAGCTTGTCTCGTCTGTTAGCACGTCCGAGCACGTCGGAGCTCCATACATTCTGCTGCTCTAACGCGGTCCAAACTGTTTAGAGGAAGGACTGTTAAGCTTGTTAAGTCCATACATTTGAAGCCATAAAAGGAGTTTACTTTAATAAACGTACCGAAAGCCGTTTCTCCACTGTGTTCGTTCATCCAAAACAAGCTGACTGCGTTAGCTGTTGTTAGCCACCGCCATTAGGCCTGCACTCATTAGCTCCGTGCTAACGAGTCCATCCATCCAAAAAAGGCTGTCGGAGCTGCTTCTCCACGTTAGCTGAATGTCCATCCAACATCTTAGGCTGCTAGGCGGACATCGAGGCGATCTCCCGGCCGCCGGTTCGGTTTGGTTCTGGTGGGGTCCGCTTAGCATTTAGCCTAGCATTAGCTTAGCCGATGAGCTAATGTTGTCGCGCTGCGCTTTTTGGGAGTGATCGCGGAGGATTGCGGCTGTTGCTCCAGACCAGACACATCCACAAAGTTCACAGAGTGTTTCCAGCTCATTTATCCGTATGAGGCAATCTCTGATCGAACGCATGGTCCTAAAAAGCCAGCAGCTCCCAGCATGTCGGCCAGCTCCCGGTCCCGGCATGTCGGCTTGGTAGCTCCGCTCGTTGCATGTCAGGCGGCGGGGCAGTGGGAGCAATTGCTCCGCTTAGGTCCGCTCGTTATATGTCAGGCGGGGGGAATTTGGGAGCGATCACTAATACAGTACAGAGTACTGTACACTAAAATTTGAAATAAAACATAAAAATAACAATTATACTTTATTTATAAAGCCATTTAAAATGACCACAGCTGCAACAAAGTGCTGTACACATGAAATTAAGAACATTTAAACAAATTTTTTTTTTTTAAATATTTTTATTAATTATGATAATCTCGTAAAGTTGGATCCTCGTAAGTCCAGACGCTTGTAAGTCGGGGACTACCTGCAATTCCTAAGTAGATTTTCAAAAGTGATGTTCTTTGAAATAATGAACAAGACTGTTCAAATTCCACTTGTGCATTTCCCTCTTGAGTCTGAAGAAGTTTCTGGTTTTAGATAATTACTGAATGTTCATCAGAGCAGGACCAATTATTTTTTTAATGAGTTTTAACAAGTAGCAAATATTCAGATGCAGCTAAATCTGCTCAAACCCAACAATAATTGAATAATAATCTGTAAGAATAAAGCCTTTGTTAAACACATAACGTTTAGGAAACACTTTTGTAAGATCTAAAAGTTCAGAGGAATATCAGTCAGGAATGGTAATATAATAATAGAAACATTAGATAAAGACTAGCATTAGCATGCTAGCTCCACAAACAAATTCACCAGTTGCCACTTTTAGAATAAACAGTCAGCTAAAGGCTTTTTTCACAGAGCCATCTAAATGTTGAGAGACATATCAGTCAGAAATGGCAAATAGACATTAGATAAAGGATAAAGGGCTTTCAATACAGCTCACGTTGGACGTGTACAGGGCGGTGAAAACTGCACCCAGCATCTTCCCATTGTTTTGTAACGTCATCGAATAACTGCGCATGTGCCATTGTAGGCTGTAATAATAAAATTCTTGAATGGAGAGCATGTGTATTACGCTATACTGTACTCTGTGACTTATGTCTTAATATTGTGTGAGTTAAACCCAAAGAAGACACTCTGAGCCTCACAACAAGTACAGTATTACCCTTCCGGCACACTTACGGCTCTGGATGAAGCAGCAGCTTTTCTCCATTGCTCCTTCCCTCCCAATTTTTCCTCTCCCTGCTTGGCCACTTTGTCTTGTCTGCAGTTTTTCAGTGCTCGCTCGAATGCAAATTGAAGATGGATCTGGTTTCGTGGGCTGTCAACTCTATTGATAATTTTTTTTCTATGAAGCGTTCCGGTCCTGGGGAACTGGTTTTCCCTTTGCAGTCGCATCCAACTGGGTATATCATGGATTCCTGGGGAGAATTGAAGATGTTATGCTTGGACGTGCTTTCTGTCGAAGATGTGGAGGATTTATTCATAATTGGATTTATGATAGCAGGTGCTCTGCTTTTTGGCTTGTGTGGAGTTCTTTTCTATTGGAAATTCAGGAAGACTTCTGCGGCGATCAACGTGCTATCGAAGCTCCCTTCTCAAAATGAGAGCGTGATCTGTGCTGTGACCTCCATGAATCAGCTGCTTTATGAACTGAACCGTAATGTGGAAGCGGCCACTGAGGACCACAGACCACCGGTAAGGCTTGGGACTCGTATGCAGCCAGGAGGGTCACATCTGGAGGAGGACTCATAGCTCGGGTCAGTGAAAAACTTCCCATAATTTGGAGTGTATTGGATTTCGGACGGCCACCTGGACTCAAGGTTACAGAAAGTACACTCTGAGCCTGCCCTGAAGATAAATCATGCTAATCTAATCAGACCCCCCGAGCAACCTTGGACAGGCTGACTACAAATTCTTCGGAGTAGAAGCAACTGAAGAATGAAACTACTGCAACCCCCCTCCCTCCCCGAAGAACTTTCTGTGTGCTCTAAGTCAGATAAGGCTGGCTGGTCCTGTCATCATCAGAACTCTGGCTAATCTGAACGGAGCTCATGGACTTTATCTCACTGCTTCGCCCTCATATGCAAATGTGATTTGTCTTAACTGTTGCTTGCTGGTAGAATATTTTGCTGTATCATATGGTGTCCTGTAAGACAAAATGTGATAGATCTTTTTTGTAATACCATTGATTACCCTCATGTTACCTTCCTTTTTTTCCATATCTAAGATTGTGGCGGCGCGGTTTAATTACTGCCGCAGCTACGCGCACTTGCCCCTATCTTAAGTACGGGTGTGTGTCAATTGCGATGTTTTTGTGCCCCGGTGCAATGATGATGCCAATAAAGATATACTCTATTCTATTCTATTCTATTATTAACGAGAGTCTATGGATAAGATTCATGCGCCCCTGGACAGGAAATACGTCACCAATCAGAAAATGTTTTTTGAAACAAACAATATAACTCATCATTACTCATAAAATATTTATCCTACACAACTAAAAACATATACAGGTGGTATGCATATATTTTGAAATATTTTTATTTAATTATTTAATTATTATTATTATTTTTTAAATCTTCAATTTAAAATGGTGAATACAGTAGCTCCAGAAGTTCCAGTGGGGCGGCGCCCTAGCGCCCCCTATTGGCCGGCCGCCCCTGGTAAGGAGGAAATATAAAACTAAAGAGAATGCATTTGTCCTTCTCTCCTTGTTTTGTCCTACAAAACCAAACACAGTTTTCCATCTTTTTAATGCCTCCATTCCACGGTACACTTGCTGAGATAGCAAACATCCTGGTTACCATTGCTATTATCTTCCACTGCTAGTTAAGACAAATTTGCTGCAGCAGCACCAAATGTGTTCAAAGTAATCCCATAAAGGAGTCTGGGCCTCCGTCTACACTCATTTGTTAGACTTAAAGATTTCACTTGTAATACTAGAATACTTGAAACTTTTTCTATTATTATTATTTTGTTTGTGGAACCTTTGGCATTCTCTATCAGGTACTGAATCCAAATAAAAAATCCAAGAAGGCCGCCTTAGCTAAAAGAGAAAAAAATGCCATAACTCGGCCATTTTTAGAGCTATTCAGACAAAAATTGGCAAATTGGTAGCTGAGAATGATCCCTAATAAACCCTGATTGAAAATCAAAAATCCAAGAGAGCTGCCTTAGCTAAAAGAAAAAAAAACACACCATAATTCGGCAATTTTTAGAGCTATTTAGCTGAAATTTGGTGTAATGGTAGCTGAAAGCGAACATGGTGTAGTGGCAGGGCTTCCGACTTGGGACCCGAAGGACGCGGGTTTGCGTCCCGGCCACTACACACCTTGGGGTGTCTATGAGTGCACACCTAAATCTCCAGCTCCCCAGGTGCTTTCTATGGCTGCCCACTGCACCACCTGGTGGTGGTTGGGTTAAATGCAGAGATGAATTTCGTCTGTGTATGGGAAACATACACAGATGACAACAAAGGACATTATTATTATTATTAAAAACCTTTTACTATCAATTCAAGAATTTAATTTAGCTCTATGATGTGTGCTATTAACTTTTGGAGCCATTTTAATTCAAGATGGCTGCCACAGCAACCTAAGCAAACACAAAATTGACTATAACTTGGTAATTCTTTGACAAATTGAGCTGAAATTAAGTATGGTTGTAGCGGAGCTTGAAATGTAATACATTCCTAATGAATCTTTAAGTCGGCAGCAGCCTGGCAGCCCCCGTAAAAGTTTCTCCAGGAACTTTCTAGTTATTATTCATATTTTTTATTTTTGCTTTTTAATGTTCTCTCCATCTTTCTGGCGCTCCTCTGGTGCCCTCTGGCGGTCGCACTTTTAAAAAAACTGGTTCAAAAAGTGGGCAACTTACAATACTGTACTGTATAAGCAATTTGTTGCTGTGGCGTGACAACTCTGTTGTTTTGACTGGTGTGGTATTTTGTGTTTGTGTGTCCCTACATGTTTTTTTGTGAATCTGGTGAAGGATTATGACCATGTTTCCCAAATCATTGTTTTGAGGGTGAGGAGTAGAGCCCAGGTTTGGTTTTACAGGTTTTCCTGCAGAACCACATCGTAGCTGTGTGTGCATCAGTCGACTTCATCACCAGTTGGACTCCTCCAAGACTGCTTCTAGTGATATCGCAGGAGCTCAGTTCACAGTCAGGAAGAGAAGGGGTCAAATTTATAAACCTTCAGATCTCATCATTTGCAGATCTTGTGTTTCTTTTGGTATTGTCAGGCCGTGACCTTTAATGTCTTCAGCTCCTCCATGTAGGTCGAGGTTTTCAACCAGAACGTAAGCAGAATGGTCACTGAGGGTTCAGAGTGAGTTTTTGCCTCAAGTGGAGAACGAGACGGATTGATGGATCATTTTCTCATCTTCAGAAAAGAGGAAGTTGCTCCAGTCTGTCATAGTGAAAAAGGAAGCTGAAACAAAAAGCAAAGTTCTCAGATTACTGGTCCCCCACTTGTGGTCATGAGGTATGGATCTTGACTAACAAGTTCTTGGATACAAACTGGTGGCTGAGCTCAACCTTTGAGATAAGGTGAGGAGTGCCATCATCAGGAGGGAGCTCAAAGGAGAGCTGTTGCTCCTGCACAATCAAAGGAGGCATGTTTGCTGTAGGGATATGTCTGCTCCTTTCTGGGAATGCCTTCAGATCACCGAGGAGCAGCTGGAGGGTGTTGATGGGACAGGAATGTCTGGATTTTTGTTTTGTATCCGCTGCCTCCATGGCCCAACTACTGAAAAGTGACACAATAGTGTAAATGGACTGCAGTAACTGGTTCTACAAAAACGCTGTGTAGACGCTGGTACTCTTACAACAACACAAATTTGAAGAGCACTAAATGTTAGCAGCACAGACAACATTCCTTCATGAAGAAAGTATTTACATCAAGAACCCAACAAACCACATCACTTATCTTTTACATAAAAAAACAAAACCTACCAACCCTCCACAAGGTACATCAGAGAGAGGGTTTTGAGTTTGAAGGATAAGATTTTTGTGGCACTATTATTATTATTGTTGTTATTAACCTTTTTTAACCAGGAAAATCCCATTGGAATCACAGATCTCTTTTTCAAGAGAGGCCTGGACCTAATATTAGATCCCTGCTATGTCACTTACTTTACTCTGGTGAGCATGAGACGTGTGAGACGTTTCAAACTGCTATGTTTAAAGAAAACAGACAGGTAAAAGAAAAAAAATGTACAGTGTTACGTTTCAAATAGTTTTACCCGTTAGAGATTGCACAATGACTGAGTTAGCAAGAAGACTAACAGGCCCCACAGAAAGACCTAGTGATACATAGAATAGGATAGAAACAGCCTTTATTGTCCCACAGAGGAGAAATCCAAGTGTGACAGCAGCAGTGGCAGAAACAGATATAAAGGTTCACACAAAAAGTTCCAAAAATATATAAAAAAACAATATACAGTATAAAGAAACAAGATATAATAATAATAATAATAATAATAATAATAATAATAATAATAATAATAATAATATACAAGACGATAATAGAAAATATGGTGCAGTTTTTAAAAATAGGCATGTCAAGATGTACATAATGTTCAATATATATTGAACATTGAGAAGGACAGACTATTTACATGTCTAAAAAACAAATTTAGTTTGGAGTTTACAGAAAATAAATCTTTCAGGGTGTGAAGGTTAGATTGATAAATGCAGCATAATGTCAGCCTACATGATTATCTCCTAAATTAATTTTTGGTTTGAGCTGCAACAGCACACATCATGATCCTTGCTAACTTTGGTTTCATCCTAATCTAATCTCAAGCAAGACCTCCCCACCAAATCTGAGATCTGTCCTCTCATTTATCAATGACTCAAAGTTTAGATTTTAACATCTGCCCACACTTCCTGTTTGCATTAGAAATTTCAGAGCTCCTCACTTACTGTCACTGTAATGAGCTATGCTGATGTAATGAGATGATCAGTGTTACACATTTCACTTGCCTCCAAAACGGAGAGGTGCTAATGTTTCTGCTGGCAAGAGAACAACAATCAAAGAGATATTTTTCCATAGTATGTTAATTTTTTTTACACAATTTGCTTTTTTTTTTTAGCAGTTTTTGACTGTGACTCATCTCAGTTGCTGATTGATCATCATTCCTGTTGCTAAAGCAAAAAGGAAAAATAGTTTTGTGCGAATTGTGTATGCATGTGTTTATTTATCATCTGTTTTAGCAAAACATTTTATGAACCACAGAACAATTTTTAAGTAAATTCTAGATAACAACAATTGGATCTAAAACTGATTAACTTTTGGAGTGAACCCAATTCAAGATGGCTGCTGCCAATTGATCCTATAAAACACATTATTGGATGAAACTCAATCAATTTTACTGATGTAAAATTTGATGTGGTTTTAGTTGAGAATCATGCTCAGCACATACTCTAAGAGCTAACAGATGGAGGAATGCAGTGCCTTTAATTTCAACCTTTATTTGGCAACATATTCAAAACTTTGGGGGTGGGGGGGATCGTACTATTAAGAATGAAACTACTTATGATTTTCAGACAGGAAGAAAAAAGAAACGTCTGCAAATATTGCTCGCCCTACTTTTGCAGAAATCCATGCCACAAGCAAGTGGTGAGAAGTCACACGAACAGAATATTTTTAATGACATCTGTAAAATTTTGGCTTAGTTTTCAATTTTATCTTGTTTCACTGGATTTTTATGGTTGGAAGGACGGTCATGAGACTTGAAACCTTGTGACACACATCAGTCAGGAATCAAGTATAGGACAGAAGGACAGATTAAAGATCAATAACGTCATTTTTTGGGACAAAAACAAACAAACAAACAAACGTGTGGTGGGGACGGGCTCTGAATGTTGTTTGTGCTTATGTGCCAAACAGCAGTTCAGATTACCTGCCCTTTTTGGAGTCCTTGGAGGGTTACTGGAGAGTGCACCTCCTGGGGACTCCCTTGTTCTACTGGGGGACTTCAACGCTCACGTGGGTAATGACAGTGAGACCTGGAGGCATGTGGTTGGGAGGAACAGGCCCCCTGATCTGAACCCGAGTGGTGTTCTGTTATTGGACTTCTGTGCTCGTCATGGATTGTCCATAACGGACACCATGTTCAAGCATAAGGGTGTCCATATGTGCTCTTGGTACCAGAACACCCTAGGCCGCAGTTTGATGATCAACATTGTTGTCGTCTCATGTGATATGCGGCTGCATGTCTTGGACACGGGTGAAGAGAGGTTCGGGGCTGTCCACTGACCACTACCTGGTGGTGAGTTTGCTCTGATGGTGGGGGAGGATGCTGGTCAGACCTGGCAGGCCTAAACGTATTGTAAGTGTCTGCTGGGAACATCTGGCAGAGTCTACCGTGAGACGAAGCTTTAACTCCCACCTCCAGGAGAGCTTCAAACACATTCCGGGGGAGATGGGGGACATTGAGTCCACGTGGGCCATGTTCCACACTTCTATGGTCCAGGTAGCTTATTGGAGCTGTGGTCGCAAGGTTGTTGGTGCCTGTCGTGGCGGTAAACGTCGAACCCGGTGGTGGACACAGTGGTGAGGGATGCTGTCAGGCTGAAGAAGGAGTCCTATTGGGCTTTTTTGGCCTGTGGGACCCCAGAAGCAGCTGATGGGTACTGGCAGTCCAAGCGGCATGCAGCTCGGGTAGTCGCTGAGGCAAAAACTCAGGCGTGGGAGGAGTTAGGAGAGGCCATGGAGAATTACTTCGGTATGGCTTTGAGACAATTCTGGTCCACCATCCGGAGTGTCAGGGGTGGAAGCGGTACACCACCAACACTATTTATAGTGGGGGGTGGTGTGCTGCTGACCTCAACTCGGGATGTCGTGGGTCGGTGGGCAGAATACTTCGAAGACCTCCTCAATCCCACTGTCACGTCTTCCACTGAGGAAGCGGAGCCTGGGGACATTGGGTCGGGCATTTCAATCTCTGGTGCTGAGGTCACTGAGGTGGTTATAAAGCTCCTCGTGGCAAGGCCCCAGAGGTAGATGAGATTTGCCCTGAGTTCCTTAAGGCTCTGGATGTTGTGGGGTTGTGTTGGCTTACACAACTCTGCAATATTGCGTGGCCATCAGGGGCAGTTCCCCTGGATTGGCAGACTGGGGTGGTGGTTCCCCTATTCAAAAAGGGGGGCCGTAGAGTGTGTTCCAACTACAGGGGGATCACACTCTTAAGCCTCCCTGGTACGGTCTATTCGGGGATTCTGGAGAGGAAGGTCTGTTGGATAGTCAAACCTCGGATTCAGGAGGAGCAGTGTGGTTTTCATTCTGGTCATGGAACACTAGACCAGCTCTACACCCTCAGCAGGGTCCTGGAGGGCGCGTGGGAGTTTGCCTAACCAGTCTACATGTGCTTTGTGGACTTGGAGAAGGCATTTGACCACGTCCCTGTGGGAGCCTTGTGGGAGCCCTATTGGGGGTATTCCGGGAGTATGGGGTGCCAGTCTCTTTGATATGGACTGTTAGGTCCCTGTACGACCAGTGTCAGAGCTTGGTCCGCATTGCCAGCAGTAAGTCAGGCTCGTTTCCGGTGAGAGTTGGACTCTGCCAAGGTTGCCCTTTGTCACCGATTCTGTTCATAACTTTTATGGACAGAATTTCTAGGCGCAGCCAAGGTGTTGAGGGGATCCGTTTTGGTGGCCTTAGGATCACTTCTCTTTTTTGCAGATGATGTGGTCCTATTGGCTTCATCAGGTCGTGATCTACAGCTTTCACTGGAGCGGTTTGCAGCAGAGTGTGACGCAGCCGGGATGAGGATCAGTTCCTCCAAATCCGAGGCCATGGTCTTTGAGCCGGAAAAGGGTAGAGTGCCCTGTACGGGTCGGGGAGGGGGTCCTGCCCCAAGTGGAGGAGTTTAAGTATCTTGGGGTTTTGTTTACGAACGAGGGAAAAATGGAGCGTGAGATCGATAGGCGGATAGGTGCAGCATCGGCAATGAAGTGGGCGCTGTACCAGTCTGTCGTGGTGAAGAGAGAGCTGAGTCAAAAGGCAAAGCTCTCAATTTACTGTTCGATCTACGTTCCTACCCTCATTTATGGTCATGAGCTTTGGGTTGTGACCGAAAGAACAATAACTTGGATACAGTTGGCTGAAATGTATTCTCCACAGGGTGTCTGGACTCTCCCTTAGAGATAGAATGAGAAGCTCGGTCATCCGGGAGGGACTCAGAGTACAGCCGCTGCTTCTCTACATTGAGAGGAGCCAGTTGCTCAGGTATCTGGTTAGGATGCCTCCTGGACGCCTCCCTGGTGAGGTGTTCCAGACATGTCCCACCGGGAAGAGACCCAGAGGAAGACCCAGGACACGCTGGAGGGACTATGTTTCTCGGCTGGCCTGGGAACGCCTTGGGATTCCCCCGGAGGAGCTGACCCAAGTGGCTGGGGAGAGGGAAGTCTGGGCCTCCCTACTTAGGCTTCTACCCCCATAACCCGATCCAGGATAAGCAGAAGAGAATGTATGAATGGATGGAAAAAACAAACAATTGTTTTTATTTAAACATCTCTGCACTGTGTTTATGACTGCTTTGTATTTATTTGTTTGATTATGAACTGGCCTTCCTATTCATTACTGATTAAACAGCTATAGAGCAAAAATTTGCAAGATTCATTCAACCTTTATTTATACAGGCTAGCCTCGTTGAGCCACGGAGACTCATTTACAAGAGGGACCTGTTTCACTCACACCCAGGGTCAATTTAGAGTTACCAATCAGCCTAACATGCATGTTTTTGGACTGTGGGAGGAAACCGGAGCACCCGGAGAAAACCCACAAATGCACGGAGAGAACATGTAAACTCCACCCAGAAAGGCCCCCGGACCGGGATTTGAACCGGGGACCTGCTCGCTGAGAGGCAGCAGCTCTACCAGTTGTGCCACCGTGCACCAATTAATTGATTAGTAAAAAATAAAAAAATAAACAAAACAGATTTTTTTAACAGAACAACCAGTTTAAAATAATAATAATGAAAATATATAATAATAAACTAACTGGACTTGCATCTTGTAATCAAAGATGTTAAGAAATTGAATGCTTATATTGAAAAGAATAACTTATTGAGTGAGAGTCAATATGGCTTTAGAGCAAATAAATCTACATCCCTTGCATTATTAGAACTAAATGAAGAAATTACAGAAGCAATTGAAAGGAAACAATATACAGTGGGGATGTTTATTGATTTAAGAAAAGCCTTTGATACAATCGACCACACTTTATTGCTTTCCAAGTTGCAAGATTATGGGATAAGAGGGATAGTTCATAACTGGGTGAGTAGTTATTTGACTAACCAAAAACAATTTGTACAGCTAGGAAATGTAAAATCAGATCTTCAAAATATAAAATGTGGAGTCCCCCAAGGTTCAGTGCTAGGACCAAAGCTTTTTCTTTTGTATATTCATTCAACCTTTTTCTTTTGTATATCAATGACATTTGTGAAGTGTCTAAAAAGTTACAAATCATCCTGTTTGCGGATGACACAAATTTATTTTGTTCTAGGAATGACTTAAAACCCATTATAGAATATATGACTTGTGAGATGTCTAAACTTAATGAATGGTTTAAATACAACAAATTATCAATAAACTGGAATAAAACAAAATTCATGATTTTTGGTAATAGAAAAATAGATGATTCTATTATAATGTCTGTAGATAATAATCAAGTTGAACGAGTACATGAAGTTAAATTTTTAGGTGTTGTTTTAGATCATAAACTTAACTGGAAATCTCATATAAAATACATAAAATTAAAACTATGCAAAAGTATTGGACTTCTAAATAAAGTAAAACATGTTTTAGAGCTGTCAACACTACAGACATTATATTATTCATTTGTTGTTCCATATCTGACATACTGTATAGAGGTATGGGGCAACACATATAAAACCAACACTAAACCGTTATCTGTCATACAAAAGAAAGTTATGAGAATTATTTATAAAGTGGACATCAGAGAACACACAAATAAATTGTTTATTCAATCAAATATCTTGAAACTAAAGGATCTGGTTGATTTAAAAATGTTATTGATTATGTTTAAAGCTAGAAAGAGATTATTGCCATTTAATTTACAAAAGTTCTTTGTCTTAAGCTCTTGTGATAGAACTAACAGAAGGAAGTATGATTTCAAAAGTAAAACTGTGCGTACTACTTTAAAACAAATGTGCATTTCGGTGCATGGAGTAAAACTATGGAACAGTTTGGATGATGAGTTTAAAAATTGCTCTACAATAAACCAATTCAAAACACTGTATAAAAAAAGAACGATTAACTCTTATACACTTTTGAGTTGTTAATGGGAACAGTGGTATATTGTTATGTATGTTATTGTTTAGATATTGTTTGCATCTTGTTTTGTTAATTTAATGTATACGGCCATGACTTTTTTATAATTATTGAGAAAGGGGGCAGGTCTATACAAGATTTTCTTCTTCCTGCTCCCTCTTCACTCGTGTAAAAATATGTTGTCAGAGAATCTGTTTGTAAACTGATGATTTTTTTTAATCGAGTGAATAAATTGATTGATTGATTGATTGACTTGAAGTTGTTTTAGTTCCCATCCAGGATGTTTTGTGTATGCCATATTTTCCTGCATATATGTTGCAGTTTTTTGCATAGATTAGTCAGTCAATATATATATATATATATATA